>JAULLE010000009.1:21987-46987 GCA_035668155.1 Sarracenia purpurea
CCCCCCAATAGATAATTTCTCCAAAGCCGCAAGCAATGTACTAAAGCAGTCATCTCCTTTTCGTGAACAGTAAAACGCTGTTCCGTCTCATTAAGTTTCCAGCTTTCGAAGACCACCGGACGACCTTCTTGCACTAACACACCCCCAATAGTCCGCTCGGAGGCATCCGTTTCTACCTTGAACGGTTTATAAAATTCAGGCAATTTTAGCACTGGTTCGCTCGCTATTGCTCTCTTCAGCTTGTTGAGGGATTCAGATAGAACCGATTCAACAAGCAAGGTAAAGGAACTCCCTGAGATGAGAGGGAAGGTCGATTTGACTCGAATCCTGGACCTGCTCTTTAATCCTACACCGGTTAATGATGCGATGGGAGAAGTTTTTCTTTTTTTTGTCATTTTTTCATCAATGCTGGCCCAGTCGAGGCTCGTCCATGCCCAATCCCAATGGACAAACCTTCGATTTGCCCCTAGCTCTAGTTTCCACCCGTCTTCCCCAGTCCCTGAAAGCCCTTCCGGGGGCCTAGCCCTCTTTCTCAACTCGAGTCTTAAGTTCAGCGGCTTTCATCGTTGACGAACACCTGCGCTAATAAGACAAAGAAATGGGGAGTCTATGCCTCTTCTTTATCGATAGGATTCCCATCATTTGCAGTCTCCGGCGAAGGAGACAAGGGCGAGGCACCGAACATGTTCTATCCTCAACCTCCATCCGAATCAAAAGAATCATCTGTTAAGACAGAGGCGAGGAAAGCCTAAACTGGAACGAACTATTCGACAAAGAAAGCTAGACTAGACTTCGCAGTTGAGGTTCTCGGAGATGCTGACACAACGTTCTCAGATGCTATTCGACCGGAAGTAGCTATAGGATTTTCCCTCGATGGACTAAGCTAAGCAGTCAAGTCAGTTAAGTCTTCCAGTCTTGGATCGGAGTTGCAAACTGATTGACCTAGGGCTCTATAGATAGGGTAGGAGTGAAAGAAGAATAAGAGTAGCGGGTGGAAAGCTTTCTTAATTAAGGAAATTCCACACCATCCGCCGAAGAGTCTTCAACCTCATCAACTGAATAAGGATCGGGATCAAGATCAATATCGGGGGTTAGTGGGCATGGCATAATATCCCTAGGCCCGGGGAAGGCCATAAGCCAATAGTGGGATTCATTCCCCCTCAACCAGATCGGGTTTAATTAAAAGGGAGTCGAGTAGCGGGAAGGTACTAATTGAATAATCTCCAGCAGGGGGAAACCGGGGTGGCTCCAGAACAGGCGGCGGCACCTCCTGCTCCCGCACCCCCAGCGGAGGCTGTTCCGCCGGCGATGGCAATTAGTCAAGCCGACTACAATGCCTTTCGACAGCTTCTTTCGAACCACCAACGAATTCAATCTAGTTTACTCCAATTGTTCCGAGAGCTTCGCACACATGTTCCGGGGGGCTTCCAGGCGGAGCGGCTAACCGAAATGCTCGAAGAAGAGCATGGAGGGGACAAAATGGGGGAAATCCTCATGAGTCTACAAACGGAGGGGCGGCAAAGCCCCTACTTTAAAGAAGCACATAGAGACTTCCAGTATTTTCGGAATAATAAAATCACGGAAATGTCTCTGCGCCGCCAATGGCAGGGCCGGGGCGCACCCTGAAGTCGCGTTTGTGGAACTAGTGCCCCTTCTTTCAGCCTATATGAAAATGTCGAGAAGAAAGGTCAGAGGGTGGCGAATAGTGAGGGGGAGGGAGGCGACCCTTGCTGGATAGAATATCGAACGTTGTTTTTTAAGGAGAAGATACTAAGGTAGATTAGAACGTTTTCATGGTCCGACGGTGCGCTCTTTCCGGATTTCTTTGTACCGCCCAGAAGCTAATTCATATTCATGCTAACAGAAGAGCGGATCCAATATCAAGACAACTTCTTTTTGACTCGCCCTGGTAGTAAGGGGGTTTCGGGATATCGTCCGCGACGAAAGCCTTTGATCAGTAGATCATTTAGAACTTCGGAAGATGGTCAAGGTAGCTGTAGGGATAACCTATGGGATTGAATCCTTCTTTTTTCCGGTATGCGCCGCCCTACCTAACAAGTTGATCAGATCAACTGCTTCGGTAAAGTACCAGCTTCTCGACTGATGGATTGACAGATCCTCCAGGGCACTCCTCGCAAGGTCGATGTCGCCATCTGCCTTGATAACCCCTGCAGCGAACTCCTCCATCGTCCAGCCCCTACTTCTAAGGGGGAGCCTGAACCCCTGCTTGCGGCAGAAGGTTAAAAATGATCTCACCAGCATTTTGATGAATAGAGTGGAGATCCTCAAGGGTAGAGCACTGCACAGCTTAAACAGTTCATTTTTGACTAGGTAGGGGCTCATTTGAGAGGCTAGGGTAAAACCATGCCTATAACTAAGAAGTCGTAAACCCTGGGCCCTTTAAAGCGCTGGCTCAATATAGTCTAGGTGAATTCCCTATTTGCCTCCAAGTAAAGTTCCTCACTCAAATCCTTACGCCGAAGAAAGGAAACAAAAAGCACTTTTGGATGTAAAGACCCGCTGCTCAAGAAGAGAAGGGGCTAGATCGATCAGTCTGAAGTATGAGGATCGAAGGGGTTTAGGAAAAGGAGAACTAGTACCGTACTTAACATTAAGCTACGAATCGACAGGAAATTCTTTGTTATGGGAGGTGTTCCACTGGCATTCTTCCTCGTAGGGCAAGGAAGAAGTTCAGAGAGAGAGATCGGAGTAGCCCGGGAGAATCCCCTGTCACTTTGGTACCCTCTGGTTGTCACTTGTTTGATCTTTTTGCTGAGTAGCTTTCGACAGAGACTAAGACTCTGCCTATCCAACCGCTCTTTCACCTGCCTACTCAGATGGAAACCTGGCTTTGCTTTACAAACCTTCCTGCCTCATAATAATAAGGCAAAAACTTGGTACTCCGTCAGAGACGTGAAATTCAACTGGTTGCAAAGGACCAATAGCTTGTCCAATTTCTGTGGCATTAGCACGGGTCATGCGGTCCAACGGTAACCCATGGATCTGTATTCATATCGGCACAGTATGGAGATCAATCTCCTCCAAAGGGAGTCCAGGGCTTCAAAATGAAAAGATTACCTTTAAGATTCCACGGCACTGCCCTTGTGAGAGAACTCTGTCCTCTGTAGAAGTCAATTTGAAGAGAAGGTAAGATATATGATATGAAATTCTATTCTTATATCGTACATTATTCTCTTCTCTTATATCGTTCGTGCCCAATAGGGATTGGTCACTTCACTTCTCTGTTAAGATAAGTATATATACGCTAATGTAATATAATCAACAAAGTCAGATTCTCCACTCAGCGTCCAGGGCCAACTCTTCAAAATGTCAAAATAGGATAAAGAACAGTTTTCTATCTATCCTTTAATGATGGTCATTCATCTTCTTCGTTCGTGCTTCACGACTAGTGAATCACTCACTAAAGAGAACCGTTTTCAATTACAAGGCTTTGCACGTTACCAGAATCGTTTAATTTACTTCTGATCGTGACTTTTTTTTACCCGGTTCCTCACGGCCTCACGTGAGTAGTCCGGGGGGCTGTTCACCCATCCTGCGGCGCAGCAGTTCTTCCATACCAACGTAGTGCCCCTTATAAGGATCCCATAGGTTGGCCCAACCCAGCACCTTTACGAGGCAAGCTGCTTCCCTTCATATCCGCCCCAAAAATCCGTTACTCATTACCTAGACCTAGTATTTTTTTCATATAGATAGAGTCGGGGCCGTGTTTTCTGATATCCTGACCTACTTGAGCCAAAAAAAGGAGTTCTTCTCTGTCCTTTTTTGCTGTACTCCACTCTAGGTGGGTGTCCAGCTCGTCCCGCTTCTCGTCAAAGAAGTCGAGCAAGGCTTCTTGAGGATTGTAGGCGGCAGTTTCTGCCAAGGCAGGCTGTTCAGAAAGCACTTGCTGAAATTGAGAAAAACATGAGTGTTTCAGCTCCCGGATCTGGAGATCCCTATTCTCGAACTCGAGTAATCGTGTATACTCTTTCTGAGAGGGAGCTTGATCCAGGCTTCGTTTTATGTCGTTCCAATAAGTTTCTTTCTCTAGGATAAAAATGCAATTTTCCCTTTGTAGGTGGTTGATTCTATTTTTGAGAGAGGTTTCAAAGCTATTATTGTGCCGAATAGGCGGATTTCCGGATGTGTCCTCGATGTCTGTTTCAGAAAAAGGTTCAAGCAGGACCCCTATTTCGAAGGAGTCCTCTGTCCATGAGGACGAGTGGGAAGGGCTGGAAGGGGCCGGAAGAGGAAGTGCTTGCCCTCCGTAGCTGTTCTTTCTCTCTCCTTTTCATAGCTGTAATAGAGGCAGTTCAGTAGCAGCCGTGGTAGGGCATAGCTGTTCTCTCTCAGGTAGGGCTGTAGTTGCTCTTTCTCACTTGCATAGCGGTAGTAGTAGCTACAAGCAAGAGTTTCCAGTAGCAGTTGTTTGAGGGTCGGTAGCGGGGAGTGAAGTAGGTCATCACTATCAGTAGTCAGGCATCAACAAGAAGAAAGAGCGTGAAAGAGCAGGCGAGTGGCTAAAGCGCCGTTGCCCAAAGAGCGGTAACTTCCTTCGCATAAGACCGCTATAGAAGATGTTAATAAGCTAGAAACGGAGAAGGCGAAGCTGGAGTCCGGATAAGCAGGAAAGCAACGTACTCTAGGCTCCGGGTATGTAGGACAGCCCACCGAATAGCTGCCAAGCCAAGAGAGGAGGTTGGGCTTTCTAGCGATGGGAGATTAGTCACCGGAAGACTTGCTGGCTTGCTCCTACAAAAGCTCATACGGTGTGTTTCCTACTCCTCTCCCGATACGAGTTATTTCCTGACCGTTCCTTCGTGCTTGTTTCAGGAAGCACTTCGGTCACTCCAGTAAGTATATAGATTATTTTACAGACGACAAAGAGTGATTTACCGACGAAAAGAGGTCAAGCCGATAGGACCTACTCGAACAATAGCCCTACTCGATCAAGCCGATTAGCAAGTCGACCAATTCGTTCACGTTCATTCGACCTACTCTTTCTTAAGATAAGACTGTTCCCCTTTAGCTTCTTTAGTCCATTCTAATTGTTCACTCTTAGTTGACCGTTTCGCTGGGGCTTCCTATAGTTAAAGAGTGAATTCAGGAGTTCCAGGCAGGCTAAAAGGAAGGTAAACAGGAGTTAACGGCAGGCGCAATAGAAAGGCAGTTGGGGGCAGGCGATAGGGAGGTGCGATAGGCTTAGATCAGATGCAAGCAAGCTCAGTCTCAATATGCGCATTAGAGAAGGGGGGAGTGACGTTAGGGGGAGGTTGGCGCTTCGGTCAAGGGTCTGAGGGAAACTCTAACACGCTATCGCTATCGCTAAGTTAGCATTCTGGTCTTAAGCAAATCAGTCCTACCCGGTCGTATCTGTCCCCTCTCTCTCTTGCTTTTGCATTGAAAATGACGGGGTTTATATGCGAAAAAGACTTCGATTCTCTTCCCGTACTTCCTTGAGGAGTTGCTTGCTTCTAGTACTGCTGAGTAAGTCACTCTCTTCAAGCTGGTGCCTAGTAGCTCATCCCTTGTTAGAAGCTCATCTGCTAAAGCCAATCGCTCCTATCTGGACTCAGTCTATACGAGCATCTCTCTTTAGCAATAAAGCTAGTTCAAGCAATCTCATAGGGGCCACGATAGGAAAAGAAAGATGGAAAAAATGCTTTCTTTTCAGCCTTAGGAGCGAATCTCTGCTTGTTGAAAGACTTCTTCCCTTTCCGAGTCATATAGATAGCTGAACAATCTTGATTACCTATCTCTTCTCTGGTAAGGATTCAATCAAGTCAATCCGTACGCTAGTCCTTCTTCCCATCTTTTCAATAATAGTGCATTCCTGCCTTTATTTATCTGTGGAAATCACTAGACTTGCCTTCCCGCTTAGATGTCTTCCTCTTTCGATCCTACACTCCCTTCTGGCCCGTTGATGGAGCTCGACCTCCGTTGTTGGATGTCTTTGGCCTCTAGCTCTCATCTTGAAAGTGCGAAGTCTTTGAGGTGGCAGTAGCTCTCGATCGAGAATTCTTCTTCGTGAGCAAGTCGATCTTTGATTTACAGAAAGAATCAAAATCATTACACCCATGGAAGGCAATGAACCAATTGCAAAGGATTTCTTGCTTCCTTCAAAAAGGATGGGATTCGAACCTAACATAACATTCTTTTCCGTCCTGGCCCAAGAAGAGATTCCGTCGAAGTTTTATCAGGCTGTAGCCGCTCGGGCACCCATTGATTTTGCATCTCCTTCATGCACTAGCCAGTTGGAAGGATTTTCACTTTTACAATTACTATTACTGAACGGAAGGAAGGCTACTATTACTTACCGAGGGATTGATTCGAACTTACTAAAGCAAAATAATACATCGAATGTGCCAATGCTCTAGAAGATCGATTCGCCCTTGCCCAATCGAGTGAAGCCGACCAATGCAACTCAACTACTTATGATTACGCCATTACTTACTCGAGAAGCAAGCCTAGGCGAAAAAGCAGCAACAAACACAGGCTCAAAAGCGAAAGCAGCACCACTCGAAAAGAAATTTTGAAAGGCGTCTAAGCGCATGCACGCGACAGATAGAAAAAACTTGCTACAGCTTGAAAAAGCCTTTGGCTCCTTTCCTTCAGACCTAGACCAAGGCGAGGAGCTGCGCCAATGCGACCTCCGCACCGGGGAGGGATGGAACAAGAAAACACAAGCGGATATAGCCAAAAGCAATGGTCTTGACCCGAGCTAATGCTTTGAAGCACCAGACATGTTAAAAAACAAAACTACAAATGTAGCCGTGGACGATGTTTCTGAACCAAGGCCCTTGACACCAGACCTGGAATATTTGAAAACACTAAAACCTAGCTCGTGGCAAGAGAGCGGGGAAGAAGCAGGAGATGCAGATTCTCCCGATGATGCTTCCTCCTCATATTCACTAGAATGAACCCCCAATGGACCATTTCCGAGAGATTTGCGGAGGACGCCGGGGGAGATATTGAAAGAAGCGATGAAAGCGATTCACCGAAAAAGACAGCAAAGAGCGGACAGGCGGACGGCCCTCTTATTCTCACCCTTTAAGGAGAAGTCAAGTTGTTTGATCAAACGAGGGAGTTCACGTACCCACTGCTTATCGCACTTCTTATTCCCGCCCACCCGCTTCTCTTTTCCTTCTGGAAGTACTCCTTTTCCGACACCCGCGATCGATTGAAAATAAAGAGGCTGTCTCTCTCAAAGTTGTTTCTTTCCCTATCGAAGGAATGCATCCACCGCCCGAAAACCCGAAAAGAGGAGATTTTCCAATGAGATCGCAGGTTTGGGAGAATCTCCATCGTTGTTTCCCCGCATTCGATAAGAAGAAATGGCCCAACCTTGAATCTTCTATCCCAATCGGAGTATCCATCCTCAAAACCTCGGATTCGATAATCTCCTCCAGCCTTTTGAGATGAGCAGGACCCACCAGATCGATCTTTCCAACCGGGAACGAAAAGCCTTTTATCTCCCACCCAACCCGATCCATCAATATCATTTATGGATTCAAGGAGCGGAAATTACTAAAGGATCAGTTGTTGGTTGGGTTGAGACTGATTTTTGTGACCGATTCCCTTCCAACTTCTCAATCTGGGGTGGTGGGTCAGTGGCTAGAGGTAAACGACTCTCCGGGCCGCCCCGAAAAACCCGTAGCAAAAGCCGATAGCCTATTATCGGGAGGTCATCTCTAAGTTAATGCTTCAAAAAAAAATGATCCTGAATGAGCAGAGCACCATTGAGATACAAAGATGTCAAACGGGGAATGAGAAAGAGAGATGTTAATGATGAAGGGGACCGGGATGGAACCATAGAGAAGTATAGACTAGACAAGACCGGAAGGAGGTAGCCTGACTTCAATAGTTCAAAAAACAAGAGTTAGATTCTCACTCAAGCAAGTGACTTTGACTTAAGTAAGGAAGGGCAGGAATTTCTTTAGCTTCTGGGTGTCCCCATCCCCTTAGTTTATTGAACGAAAACCACCGGATAGAGTAACCGGGAATAACGCTATCATCAATTGGTCTCGCCCCCGGTTATACAGGAAAGAACAAAAATACCCCTCTTCGTATCGTCAATCCATCAATGTCGGGCTTATAGCTGTCATAGAGTCAATCAATCTCTTTCTTTCTGGAAAAAAGGAACTCCAATAGGGGAGAAGGAAAGATAAAGCTTCACCAGCTTATCCGCCTTTTCATCACGCCTCGAAATCGCCCTGCGATGAAACGCAGGTATGCACCCGGGCAATCCACTCCTGGTTAAGGAAACCGGATAAGGTAAAGGAAGGTGTTTCTCAAAAGAACCTCCATCAAATCTCATCAGACAAACTGATGAAGTTTTCATGTAAAGTCCTAATGATAACCAACCAGCCTTTCTCTTAAAACCGCGCATCCATTTAACAAACAAGAATGTTGCAATACACACTGACCTCATGGAGGTGCTTTTCCTAATAAGCTAAACGTGCCCCTGCCTCTGAAGTGCAATTCTAAAGTCAAGTAAATAGCCAGAATAAGCAAGCTACCTCATGTAGTAAGGCTTGGAATAGGGAGCTAGCATGAGTAGGGTTAGCTCCTCTTTTGCGAAGTCCTTCAGTCCAATGAGGATAAAGAGTGAGGGCGTTTAGGCTTCTCCTCTAGTTGTAGTATATGTATTGTGTCTAGGTATTGTAGTAAGACCTTCCTGTTTTCTTATATGAATTAGCAAAATACCTTTCCTACTCTTTCTTCAATTGCATCTATCTATCGGACTATCATCTTTTTGTATTATTAGTTGTCTTCCGCTCCTATAGGTTTATAAGAATATGGAAAGAATTAGCCCTAATTAGCTCGTCTGGCTTCGGGGGGTATGAAGTAGCTAATCTCTGCTTGTTGTTGAAAACCTTCTTCCCTGAGTCTGAGCCCTAGGATAGAGCAAGAGCTGCAACCTAGCTTCCTTTGAACCCTTCCTATCTTAGTAGCTAGATGGTTTGGGAAGCAAGGACAGATAAGCAAGGAAAGAAAAGAATGTATTAGATATAGCACTGGTAGCTAGGGGAATGTAGGATCGATAGCATCTACTGCAAAATGGGGCAACCAAATCAAGTGTAAATCGATTATATGGCCATTCTCTGCCTTACAGAATTGAAGATAGAGGCCCCTCACCCTCTGACGCCCACCCTTTAGGTTATGTCTCCTTACTGTGCTGGTAGTGTAATAGTGTACTAAGGACTAAGAGCTTCTCTTATGATATTTCTAGTAAGCGTCACAAAGAGCTTATTCTATCCCCCCTTATTAGTAAAAGGAAAGCTGTGACACCGCTTACGAGAGCAAGGGATGATTAGTTATAAAATCTTGAACATGAACAAGGGTAGGAGCGATTACTGATTCAATCACACCGGAGACTTTCACAGCTACTATCACTCTAAGAACGGGTATTCATCCCAGAGTTCCTAGGCAAAGAAAGTCAAGCAGGATCGGATTCAGTTCCCCTTCTAGCGGCGGTTCCTGATTCAATTGTAAGTGGTACTCTGGATTCAATTCCACCAAACCCGAAAACAGTTCCATAGGAGCTTGCATTCGAGTCCTTTTCTTTATATATGATGTCACTTCTTTCCCCTGCTTTTAGTGAAGTTCCTAAATAGGAATATTTTTTAAAAAAGCTCTCGATTCAAAAGTAATTTCTCGAGTAAGATGAATGTGTAGCTTCTTCTCAAGCAGTAGCACCGGCAACTAAAACAGTCTTCTATCCAACACCGGTTACTTCTATAAGACAAGAGCTCCTAATGGAACAATTACCTATTCTATCTGATTCACTGCCAATACCCAGAAAATCTGGTATTCAGATTCAATTGCGACAAGAGCACGTTCGACCAGTCGATTGCATTACCTCCCTCTCTTCCACAAAGAGGAGCGAAAGAGTCTCAAGCCAAAATCAAATGAGAATGCCCCTATTCTTCACCCGTAATCTCTATACCAAAACCTGCATTTCCAACAACCTTATACAACGTCATAGAATGAAATTGCCACTAGAAAAGAAAAAAGAAGTCCTTCAGGCACTCCTGCTGGCATTAGACACAGCCTCTTGTCTTGGCTGATGCTATTGGACTCTCTTTCCCGAATTCCTGTAAAAGAGGCTTTCCTTCCTGTTTAGAAGTCCTACCTCAAGGAAGATGTTAACCGCTCGTTGGCACTGGTCCCGAGCTCCTTATTTCTATCCTTTTTCAATGAAATTGGATATCGAAAGAAGGGACTTAACTTTAGCGAGGAAAGAAAGCCCAATAGACGATAGAGTGGAAGAGAGAGCTGACAGCAGCGACAAGCCGAGAAGACGAGGACAGAGTCAAACTAGCCTAAGCTCCTTAGTTGATTAGTGGAATAGGACGTTCTCGAATTCATGTTTTAGCATGATAGGCTCCCCGGTGGTTTCAAAGCTCGTTTGCAAGATAGAAACTCAGTCATCGAATGCAATAATGAAATTGCCGCTATAAAAGTCAGTCATTCAGGAACGACTCCTAAGTTAGATGCCATAACTTCCTGAAGAAAGGAATAAACAGAAGGAGAGACCAAGAAAGAAGTTCAAAATTAGAGGGAAAACTCAACTCTATTCCTGAAAGAGGAGCGCCGCTCTCTACCTTTCTGATTGTATGAACAACTTTCAAACATTCTTATGCATATAATATAGGAGTGAAAGCCCGGCATTCATAGATCCTTAATAGCCTTTAGATCCGGACATAGCCATAGAGGCTAATTCGTAGAAAGAAATCCTGTCAGAAAGGGCAGAGATCAGAATAGAACACCCTCACCTAATCTGGTAGCTCAGGGTCAGCGGATAATCCATCACTCAAGACTCATTGCTTACGGGCCCTTTTTCTTCGAATTCATATCAAAAATACAGAATTCCTATTGTTTGTTGAAACAATTTCACTATCTCTAATAGTTGTTCTCGTTGACCTCTAAAGGTAAGCGAGGTACTGCTTGAAAGCAAGAGGACCAGAGTGGTTAACAAGTGCTTGAATTAGGGAGGATTGATCGTAGATTATATATGGAATAGGGGCTACACACCCGATATTCCATTATGGAAAAGCTTCCTTTACTGTTTAGAATAGAAGTCGCCATTGGCCTCACACAGGCAACTCAAAGAATCAACTTCCCTGAATTTAATGGCTATTAGAGGGATTGGCGGTTCTAAGCCTCAATCAAAGAAGATGAAATAGCTTCGAAAGTCTCATGCCCATTTCCTGAAAGTTCAAAGCTATTGAAAGGTAGATGTCAGAGGTCTTTCTAGCAAACAAAAATAGATATAGATGTGGGGAATGCTTTGATGACTTGTGGTGTGGGATGAGAGTCTCCGTCTCAAAACCAGTATTCCAATTAGGTCATTATATTCCATCCTTATCAGGTATTCTAGTGCAATCTGAAATGTCATTTGATTTTCAAACTCTACAACGAAAGGAGGGAGATTAGACGATTTAGTTCTAATTGCACGTCTCATTGAAGAAAGAACAGAACCCTTCTCTTTCGAATTCATATTCATATAGAAAGAAGGCTTGCTATCCAACTCATCATCATGAACACCAAAATACCAACGGAAAGGGGCTGTCTACTCTATCCATCTAAGCAATTCACCATCTTGGTTGGGCGGGATTCCCAAACTTTCTTGAAAGAATGATTCTTCTTAGGCTGAAACCAGCTCAATCAGATCTCTCTTTCCGGGTACTTGTCTTGTACTCCATTGGGCAAGAAATGCACCTTCCTGTGAATGAAACTAAAATTGGCTTGTCTAAGGTGTCTTTCGAGGTACAGATCACCAAAGAAGTTGACTGCTCCTGTCAGTCTCATTATTTCCGACTTATTAAAGGGTGCTTTTAGGGCTATTTACAGTCCGGTTTTTCAAATCCTTGATTCACTTCACTTCAATATGAAATGAAAGCTTATCACGACGAAGCTAGTTACTGATAGTCGTCACTCTACTATGATTAGAGGGAAAGGGCAGAGCTGCTAACCTTAGCATCAGCAGGAGATAGAGAAGGGCTCGCGATTGATCCGCATCCGCGAGAGAAGGGCGCTTGACCAATAGCCCTTGCGAGCCTTCCCTTATATTGGAGCCTAGACCGAAGAGAGTAGATGCGCTATTTAGAGTAGATTTAGATATGAGCTATATTAGGGGGATATATACTCTAAAAGTCCAATACTACTATTGGATAATGGAAGAACTTAGTCTAGCTCTATTACATAAAAAGAAATAAAGCAGCATAGCAAATGATTCTTTAGCTAATGAGATTCACACTCATTCACCAGGAAAGACCAATCACCAATACCATAAGGAAAATAGATGGCATAGCGGAATGGGAATACGGCAAAGAGGATCTGCGGCAAACCAGAGTGGATCAATCGCCTGAACCTGCCTTTCTTTCTTTGCCTGCCAGGAAATATAACAGAACGAGATACTGACTCTGCTCCGACGAGTTCGGGGCCTTCATTACACCCAAAGGGCGGCTTAATCCTTTCCTGTAGTATCAGCAAGAGCCCTGTACTCGGCTTCTGCACTAGAGCGAGCAACCACTGATCACTTGCTTAACCACTTGCAACATGTGCTTCCTTATTCGCGAGAACAGGACAGGGGATGGTAAAGCAGGAGAAGAGGAGGATTAGTAGACAGACAGCTTCGGCGATTCAGCCGATAACAAACGATTGAATGGGCCTGCTCCTTAAAGAACGCAATTGGATATAGCTCCGGCTACTTGACTTCGCCCTTGAAGCAGATACCGACTTCTTACTTGCTGGCTAGCTCTTCGCTTCAGCCGAAACCAATTCGTTTCTTACTGGCTTGATAGCACTTCGACCTTTAGCAGCAGACCAGGAGAAGGAACCAGGGAAAGACCAACCAAAGAGGTAAGGCTTTTATGAGCGCCCTTCAGAAGCTACAAACTCGAACTGATTGACTTAGTTGGACTGCCGCTTGGGTCCCTACTGGCTATAGCCATTCAGCAGCGACAAACTAAGACTGGGGTTCCAAACCTGAAATCAATCTATCCGGACCTTAGAGTCAGGGGTTGGGAAGGTAGAGCAAATGAAGACAGGAGGGATGTTATGAGTTACTAGCTTCCTACTTGGCCTTGGCTTACTGAACGGGGGCAGGAAGGGGTTTCGGTAATGAGCGATTTAGGAAGGAAGCAGAAGACCGGTCTAGTCAGGCATGTTGGAGCATTTGCCATTTGAAACAAACGGATTATTCAGACATTCCAATCGGAGTGGTCCTGCGGTTGGTCCCATTCCAGCAACAGGGCGAGCTACTTCCAGACTGTAGTCAGTAGTAAAGGAACGGCAAACCCCTGGACTAAAGACAAGGTGTTGGACTATGGCATGGACATGACTGAATCTATTATGTGACACTGGATTTTTAGATTTATTACTAGTTGATCAAACCAGTTTATGATGGAGTTTCCTCCTCCTAATCATGATGAAATGGCATTTGTGGTTGTAGCCATCCAGTGCTCCCAAAGAAATGTGCTTACTCTGAATCCCCGGCACAAAATGCTTGATGGATCACCTAGTGCATGAACAGTCCAACTTTGGGCCTGGTCGCTTTGTCATATCGAAATGATAAGCATATTTTTGGGGTTGAAGCTCTCAAGTAGGATGGGAATTGTGATGATTCATTCTAAAACTTAGATGAATGTTATGGCCTTTCTCCGCAAAACTCAAAATAATAAGAGTGACTTGCCTGCTGGAGTTGCTGTGTGTGAGCGGCTTTAGCTGAACCTGTCATCCACGAAATGACATACGGACTAAAGGTTAAGGAAGACTTCGATAGTCAATCACTAGAAGCCGGCTTGAGTCCAATGCCAAGTTGAAGTGACGACAGTAGACGGTATGACAATCATTCTTTAGGTCTGTATGCCTAGGATCCCAATGGGTCGGTACGGGGCTCATGGGTTGCTCATGCTTCCCAAACGTCACGCATTTTTTAGGTCATTAGTCAACAGCTCCCTGAACAGCGAAATATGGGTGACTTCACATTGCTTCCTGTCCTAAGCAAGAGAGTGATTTAGGGCTTTTCGACCGATCAGTCATCTAGAAGGCTATGGAAGCGGGTAAAGCAGTCTTTCTATCTTTCTATTCATACATTAGCAAGGGCCAATAAGGCCTCGCTAGAAGCCTTCCCATATCGTATTGAGCTTTATTGAGTAGTTGCACGAAGGGGCACTGGTCTTTTGTTCCTAGGTCTCCATTAGGTAGGAATGGAGGAGAGGCCCCCCAACTTGGTGAGTTCGAACGTGGGATTGACTCCTCCAAAAGAGGGAACTCAAAAACCGGGTTCAAACCCTGAAAGTGATCTCTTCAAGAAAAGCGTCAAAGTGAAAAGCAAGCCCAAAGACACGAGCTATTACTTAAGTCGAGGACGGAGAATCCAGATGTTAACGAGAGAAAGTAGCAATTCAGGTATGTTACTGAGGAAGGAGGGAAGAAAAGGTTGGCTCAATTCAATATTCAATTCAAGTCTACCTACTTTACTTGCCTTTCCTGCCCCCTCTCTAAGGCGTGAGGCTCGTTATTCTTTCTCGTGAGCTAGGTTTAAGAGATCAGTTCCCTGTACTCGACGTTGTTGAGATAAAAGGTCCACAAACCTCTATCTATTAAGAAAAGGCAGGACGAGAACCTCGTTACTACCTTTTCTTAATATAGATGTAGGACAGGGTTCATCCATTTAGATTGTATACTTTAAAGACTTGAAACCCAACCCAACACCCGACTGCGGGCAATCCACAAATGGACGTGATCTTTTTCGGTGCTTACAGACCGTATTCCCCTTTCCGGGCCTTGCACTCACTCATGTCCCCAAGGCAAGCCAGAACCACGCCTTTAGCAAGGAATTCAATCCAAACTTCGGAGCTAAGATGAGGAAGCAAGATCGGACTTACCTGGGACTTTATTGAACATAGCGATTTTCCTTTGAAAAACCTACCTGAGCGCTGTGATTTACCTCCCTCACCAGATCGGGCCTGTCACTATAAACAATCGCTGATCCCGGAGGTACAGCATCCCTAGAATGGACGATACCCCCGTTTATTAGGGCTAGGGCATAACCGTGACAAGCAATCTTCGAATCAAGGTCCCTAACTCTTGAGCCGAGGTCATCACCAACGTAGAAACCAAAGTCGCTTACTCTCTCGCAAAGGTTGGCACCTACAACTACACCTTCTATGGTCACAAAACGACTTATAAACGCTTTTCCAGCGCCCACCCACTATTGTCTAGTAGCTTTACTATAAACCCCATCGATACAAACGAAAATGGGTGTAGCTTGGATCCAGATCGAAAGCCAGAGCTAGCCAGAGACGCTTGTTGCTTTAGTGGATGTGGATAGAGAAACCTCTCCCTTCTTGCTTCGCCATAAGGAAAGGAAAGAAATGGACTAATTAGAGTCACGTTAGGAGAACACCCTTGCTAACCTTGTTATAGATATGACTCTGTGCGCCTTTAGTCCGCCTTAGGCTTAAGCTTAAGTCTATCTAAGGCTAAGGACTAAGGGGAGTGGCCTTCTAGAGGTAAGGGGGGCATTAGAGTCAGTGGAGGAATGCGGCAACATTGATCCGCCTATCCGGGAAAAGGCCTACATGACAGAATAATAAAACGGCAATAACGGGTTCAGAGCGGCAGGCAACTGAGTCTTAAGACACGCCTTCGCGGCTTTATTTGAATTAGGACGTTACACGAGTGGCTTCTTTCGAGAAAGCAGCTGAAAAGACAGAAGCTACAGGAAGACCCAACAGCAAGCACCCCACCCCATACGACTAGTTGGGCAGACGTTGAGATCGGGTTGTTAATGCCTGGCTTAATTCTCCCAAAAAGGAAGAGCAGCAAGCCGAGCTGCCTTAGCTGCTAGAACTAGGAAGGCAACTGCCTCGCTTCCCGTAACTCAATTAGTTGATTCTACGAGCAACTTGCCTAGAGCCGAAGAGCTAAAACAAAAGATATTGGGGTACTTTTCCCGAGTACCTGATCCGCTTGAAAAGAGTACCGGCCGGAAAGATAGATTGTCTATCGTACCCCTGGCCTCCCGTGTGCCTAACGAGAGACAAAGCAAGGAAAGAGCTTGACTTAAAAGCTGGACTTGTCTCTCAAAAGCCGACTAGTTTTTCAATCAACCGCACTTACCTTTAGAGCTAGCGGAAATGGAACGGAAGGACATATTGATTCTCTGACCTAAACCAACTATCCGAAAAGTGCCTACGCCCTTCCCGAAAGAAAGTGGAATTCCTAATCCGCTTGCTACCTTACGAGAAAACAAGAAGAGAAAGGTAGCCGTTTGAGTCGAACAACAAGGAATTGATTCCAAAGCCTGTACCCGAAACCGAACTAACGGTTTAGTATATCTAAGCCCTTAGACCTAGCTTAAACAACGAGTTTTTGTCCATCCTGTATAAGCTTTAACTAAGGCGTTCGCTTCCCTTTAGAGCGACTACCCGAAGATTTTGTTCACGACCTACTTGCCCTAGAGTACCTTCTCTTTTCCCTCCTCCGTCTTTGGCTCTGGTGCAAGCTCCAGTATTTAATGATTCTCTTTTCCTGTCGATACGGACTCGGGATCGGGACAAGGGATGCGTTTTCCCGAAACAAGAAGAAGAGGGAATTTAGTGACGCTTCGCTTTCCTAAAGCCGACTCCCCTAAAACGGTTTTGTTTCTACGACTACTTTCCTTACTGAACTGCTCACTGGAACTACTTGACCTTCACTTACCAAAGCGGGACAACAAAGCAGGAGTTTCAAACTAAGTTCAAAGGTTGGATTGCCTTCTCCTCGGTACTCTCTCTTTAGTAAGGACAGGACTTCTTTCCTCACAAACCGACTTCCCGGAACGTCGAACTGATTCCAATCCTGTCCGCTGGGGCTAAGGTTGTCCAAGCAATTGGGCTTTCCCCCTTTCTCTTAGATCTAGCCTTTCCATGCCACGAATTCAAAATGGATGAGTCCTATTGGGAATCAATCCTGAGTCCGAGCGAGGAGCTGAACCATGAGAGAACCTTTTCACATTCATTCGACGGAAAGATCTTTGAACAGAACTTCCACTGCAAGGAATCTTCAACCAAGACTCACTAGTCACTCGCGCGATTCGCACTCGAAAAGTCATCCGCTTGGTGTAATACTCACTAAAATAAATGATGGGTGTCAGAATGAGATTAGAGATGCTTCGTTGACCGTGTAGAACATGGATTAGCATTATGTCATTCGTCCAATCCCCCCGCTAGATATCTCTGAAACTTGGCCTGGTGCGCCTGAACTTACTAAAGGAATTCTAAAAAAAAAGCTAGTCTGCAGCCCGTGTAAAGCTAGTCTCCTAAAGGAACCCGCGGGAACAAGTAGGCTTCCTTGCTTGACTCTTTTAGCTTCTAGGATTCCTAGCTCTAATCAATAGGTAAAATGGGGATTAGAGCCTTGCTCCTTCTATCTCCTTAGGCTCATCAAGGAAGACTCGCTCTAGATCTTCATTTGCTTCTGTTTATAGGATTTATAGGGAAGTTCCTTTCTATTAAAGAAGGGGACTCTTACAGGATGCTTTGCATACGGACTAGTTGCATCCCTTAGATGGCTGCCTTCTACTTACAGAAGGACTCACTCTAGGAAAGGATTCATACCCAGACTAGTCCTACCTCTGCTTCTAATGCTCGAACTCTTGTTGGAGTCCGAGCTCAAAGGACTAGGCTTGCAGACACTTCCTACTCCCTAAGAAGAGTCCTTAGGAAAGGAGGATCTATCTCTTTAAAGGAAGGGAATCGATTTCTTTATAGTATAAGTTGCCAACGATAGAGGTAATAATTGAATACTCTATTGGGGGATACACTTTATATGTTTTAAACTCTACGCTAATGGAA
Source organism: Sarracenia purpurea (assembly GCA_035668155.1). Lineage (NCBI taxonomy): Eukaryota > Viridiplantae > Streptophyta > Magnoliopsida > Ericales > Sarraceniaceae > Sarracenia > Sarracenia purpurea. Next base: position 39,837 of record JAULLE010000009.1, read on the forward strand.
CAAGTTAGTAAAGTAGCTAAGCTCTTCCAGGGGGAGATTCTAATACAAGGAGTACTTGCACCATATGTATTTCATCTTATCCCCCCACGTAAATTTCAATGTAATTATATGATACTTGAACAGGCCATCAGCTTACATTGATTTGATTGCAATTCACTCATGAACTCTGGAACTGGTTTAGCTAGCTCCTTCACCCCGGAAAGAAAGAAAGAGATCGAAGAGATGAACTCCTCCTACATCAGATAGATTGAAGAGGCCTTTTAACTATCGAAAAGAGGCATTATAGCCCGAGTCCTGAACCACTGGAATGGACAGACCGCAAGCCAACAAGCAAGAGATCGTTTTCCAATTTACAGATGCAAGAGTTGCGACAGATTAAAGCGAGAAATTCGAGATAGAGGCCTATAGAGGCTTACTATTAAAGGGACCAATTGGAACGACTGACAGAAGAAAGAAAAGCGGGAAGGGCATCTATTTAAAAGAAGAAACTCATTCGTGGACTGATTCCGACTGATTATTGGACAGATGACCCTTTGCCATAGACCAATTGCAATAGATTCGCTAGCATAAAGCATAAAGAGATTCGAGATTCGCATTACCATCAGACAGAAAAGAAGACCGCTCGACCCTTACTGATGAGCTGACAAGGCCGGGGGCAAGTCTTTATAAAGGAAGAGAATCAACCGCACTAATTGAGACCGAAGCGCCTATGCTTGCTGCCGACCCTTACACCATAAACGGAATACCAGTTTCCGACCGGACAGGAGAAAGAACTAGAGTTGAAAGAAGCTATAGCACCGGATATACGTCGTTTTCAAGACCTTCCCCCCAGTACTCATACTGACATGAGGAACGAAAGACGCAAGACTTTGACGGGAAGTCGCATCCGTCCCAATGGAGCGGATGATCAAAATGGCTTTCATCTCGGGCCATAGTGCCCGCAGAAGCTCCGCCGACTCGTCTTTAACTGAAACAACAGACGGTAGAGCTCCTAAACTTGGATCTGCTTTCCGAAAAAGAAATCCGTACCATAACATTAGTCCTTTTAAAAAATTCCACTTTGGTTGGCACGGATGAATCAGTTACATCTTGTTCCTACTACTACCGAGTAGAGGAATCCCGAACCTGAGAACCCTTATGAAGCTTCCAGTTAAACCTTTCTAAATGCGCATGAAAGAAGTCAGAATATCTTCTCATCTGCCGGAAATCGACTTCGCCGAACCAGCACGTCCAAGAAAGCTATTGATCTCCTGCAAAAGGAAAAGGATGCAATGATGAATGCCTATTCATTCGGTCAGTTCTTCTGGTAGTCAAGGAGCAGCCTTAAAATAATAGTAGGTACTCTCGGCTTACCGATGCCTTTCTTTCGGAGCGGTAACCGAGCCTTCTTTACTTACTGACTTCCTTTCCCCAGCCACCAACCTAGGATTCGTCCTCGTCGGCTCAACCTCGTAACTCAGAGAAAGACGGAAGCCTGACGGAACGGAATTCATTCCAGAACAGGGCAAAGCTATCCTCTCCTCAATCAATTTGTTGACTCCGCGAAGCTCTTGTGCGACGAAGAAGTCTTTGAATCAATTCGTTCTGTCCTCCACAACAACATAGGCAATGTCGGGTCCCGAATCCGCTCCGTGGGCGTTCTACCTGTTTGCATTCGTTGATGCCTGCGTCTTCGACCTCTCTTTGCAAAAAGGGAAGGGAGCCTTTCTGTAACGGCGACAGAGGGTGTTGCCGGAAGTTGTTTTTCAACACAACATAAATACAACTTCTTCTACGATATTTCGGGTGAGCATAAGCCATTGGGTCAGAGTATGCACCCGCTATCGATGACGTCCCACCATGGATCAAATGGATGACCGGCATTCTCTGGTTTCATTGATCTTGGGAGAGCTATTTCGTTCTCTATCTTACTGCGTTTCTCAGCGTCGGTCATCCTTCTTTGGATGTGCAGCCTTGTTGCGGATTTGGTTCCTCGAGCATCTGACAGAGTTTCGATCCATACGAACAAAGGGAGACTTTGACGGTGATATCATTGCTCATTACCAGCAGCATTCTGATGAGCCTAGTCGTATCGCCACCACGGGCGGATGGGTTTCCTTCCTCAGCTTTTTGTCATTCGACCAGATCGTCTGGAAAGTTCGATGGCTTTGCCTAGGTAAGGTTCTCATGCAATGCAAAGGGCACCACTTCGTCTTGGTCTGCGTGGCATGGCTGCTTATGCTCCATCTCGAGTTGTGAGACAGTACGGGTTGATCCAGGCTGTCCCCATAGTGGAGGACATGAGTTCGTGGTTCTTCAATTACGCTGCGAACGACAGCAAGAACAGAGTGAAAGAAGGGCTACGTCTATGGAAGCTAAGACAGCGTGAGAAGATACCTCGAGGAGAAGGTCTGGGGAATGTGTCCACACATAGAGCTTCACGTGATTATTATCTTTGGATAGAAGCCAACTTTGGGAAAAGCCTCCCCCTTACCGAGACTGAGGTTGTGCCACCGCCTAATCCTGCTTACAGGGACTTCCTGGTAGAGTACCGCTTACGACATCAGAAAATCCAGGGCATCCGGTTGGTTGAAAGGGATTCCATGGCAAAGAGGCAACATGAATTGGAGGAAGAAAACCAATGGCTTTCAGGAGCATTACAGATATGCGAAAGCCACCTACAATCTTGTGAAGGTAAGCTTTCCGGATTAGTGGAAGTTGTCCGAGAGGTAAGACAGGAGGCCATAGAGTTAACCTCAGCGCAGAACTTCTCCTTGACTGGTGGGACAGAGCAATATCACGAGAGGGATTTCCTTGACCGCTTCTGCAAGCGCTTTCGATGGGTTTGATCAGTGACTGATAGTCATCCTCTCCGTCTGCTACTTTTGCTATTTTGGCTTGTATATGTTAAACGTGATAGCATGTATAAACTTAAGGTCTCTAAATTAGCTAAAAGCATGTAAAGAACTTGTAGCATTCGCTACTGTATGTATTTAGAACAAATATTATACTTATATGTATAAAGATATGCATTATTTTTCTGCATAGGCTTAGAATGCCTCCCATCAGATCCAGACGCCTTCATTAGGTTAATATTTCTACCTGGGGCAGTTTTTCAGGAGAGATTATAAATACTTTCCAATAGGTTCATAGGCCTTCAGTAGAACACTTCCAAAAGGTGTAGAATATTTTCATTAGATTTAGCACGCCTTTCTTAGGTGTACATCAGGTGTAAATTCTTCTAGGGTCCAAAGACCTCTTCCGTTAGGATTAAATCCTCTCATAAGTTTAGATTACCTCGCCATAGGATTAGATTCCTCCATAGAGTAAACCCCTTTTAACGGACTTAAGCACTTTTTTCCGGCTCAATGCCTCACAAATCAACGTTCAAACACGGCACACTTCTCCAATGCACGAATCACAGAATCAAACATCTCACAAAGTCAAACATCTCATAGTGTCAAGCATTTCACAAGGTCACATTTCGGAGTCAAACCTCTAGGCTTAGATGCCTCAATCAGACTCAGATGTCACCTTTTGGTCAAATCAAGGGCGATGTGTCAAAATCAATACATCACATTCATTCCATAACATCTCATGTATAGTGCATACTTTTGCATGAAAAGTAGCCAAGTTAGCAACTTGAGACTTTTCATCCGTATTACCCCACTCAAGACAGGAACTGATCCACCTGGAAGAAACTACAGTTACCAGGGGCAGGCCTAGGGGAGGCAAGAGGACTGCTACACGAAATCCTGTTCGAACAATAAGTAGATCAGTATCCGTGAACACAATGGAAGGAACTTCAGAAGGAAACATCGTACAGCAGATGACCGCAGATATGGAACAAATGCGGCTGCAGATGGAGGAGATGAGGAACACAATTGCTACCCTGACGACTGTTAGGAACCTGGAAGGTGCACCGACAATTCTACAACAGCCAGCTGCCCCACCACAACCTACAGATCAACAGCAGCCTGCAGTACTGATACAGCAGCAACAATTGCCTGTAGGGGGCGACACTACTCAAGCTACGATGGGTCGAGACATACCGGTGCAGAATCCTCTCTATGTTACAGTTCCGGAGACCTAAGAGGGCAGTAGATTCGAAGTTGAGGGTGACCGTCAGAAGGTCAAGAAAGAAACTAAAGACGTCTTATTTTGTTAAAGTAAACTGCCCATATCTGAGATCTTTCGATTGAAGCGCTATCATGATCTGAACCTAATTGAGGATCTCGACTAGCTTGCTCTCAATCAATCCTCAGCCACCCTCGATTTTGCAAATGGTACGAATCGAGGGTCAAATGTACCTATCGAGTGTGAAGGGAAAGGCCGGATATACCGATGCCTTCCTTCCCTCCGGCGTAAGCCAAAAGCCATCCCTCTCTCTCCCGCCATTGAGGTAGATATCCCGATCTGGCTTTTCGGGGTACCTCTGCAAAGATGAACTATTTCCCCGGGCTTCCCTACCCAATATGTGAGGAAGTCTCCGCCAGGGATCCTGCTTATTGAAAAAGTAGATCCCTTCCGTGTGCTTGTAGCTCTTAAAGGGAGGAATAAAAACCTTTCTTACACAATTAGGTGTGGACTACAGCTGCTCCTTCTCTTGTTAATGCACTCGGGGAGAGAAGCCATTATTGTACTAATACAAGAACCACCTATTTTCTTACACAAGCATTTCTGTACTAAAGCGGTCGTGGACAAAGAGCGCTTGCTCTTACTTCTATTGAGAGGTCCCATTATTCGACTAGGGAAGCCCCTCTGCTTGATCTTCTCTTTCTCGAGGAATAGTATATTTAAACCAGACGGGGCAAAGAATCTGTCTCTTGATGATCGTCAGACATTTCATGCCACATATGGGAACCTTACTTGGCTCCTCCGGGTCAAGGTTTGGAACCCTTAATTGAAGCCTTGATAAGTGCTTGGGACAGGGATGCGGTTTGCTTCCGTTTTGGTAGCTTTGAACTGGTTCCCACCCTGCTGCTAGGCCTCAGCCTGATCGTTCCACCCAGCCTTGTGTATTCTGCTACTTAGGATAGAGAAAGAGCATGAGTAGGAGGATTATAGGGCTTTCTCATAAGTCTGGACCTCTATTTACTGGCCAGTACCTGAAGCAGGTATCATTCCTGCTTATGTGGTATGTTGGTGGTGATAGGGAATCTAGACCTAAAAGTAAGGTCTTTGTATCCTTAACTCGAGGTGGTCTACCGCGGTTTATACCTGCCTACTATAGGAAACTTATTAGGTCAGGTGGTCATCCAAGGGTCGTCCAGATAGTGTTATCTGTGTGTACACTATCTCGGATGATCTTGGTACCTCCGAAAGGTGGTATGAAGGTTAATCCCTCCACTATCCACATTCCGGGGTTCCAATTGGAGCAACCCGCGAAGGATCTGTGTGTCAGGTTATTGACATCAGGTTTTTCGATGTTAGCCGCATATGCTCCAGCCTATCGTGAGATTCCATTAAAACTGGGATTTCACTTTAGGCCGATGTTCACGTCCGGTCCCAACACTTACAAGAATCCTGTGAAGGAGTCTACAGTAGTGTTGAGAGACAAGGAATTGAATGATAGTAGTAGAATTACTATCTATCATACTCTTCCGATAGATGCTACTGCTTTATTAACTTTATTTAAGCCAGAAGATCTATCAGTCATTGGGAGTCTATGGTTCTCAGATCGTGAAATCATGGTTGATTCCGGTTATGATAACCCTATTCTCCCAGTACGGGATGGAACTATTGGCTTTGGATGGTTGATTAATAGTCTCGTCATCCCAGCTCAGCAGCTGTGGTGGGATACTATGGTCACTCGTCCTGAGGCTGGGCGCTTCGGGCGTAAACTAGAGGGTAGTGGAAAGCTTAGATTGTTCGCAATAGCGAACCCAATCTTCCAGACCTTGTTAAGGCCTCTGCATGATTGGGTAATGTCCATTTTGTCCACTCTTAAAATGGATGGGACATACGATCAGTTAGCACCGCTGTCTCGGCTAAAAGGGAAGAGAGAATTATTATCTTTTGACCTGAAGTCGGCGACGGACCTTCTGCCTGTGGACCTGTCTGGCTCTATGTTAGCAAGCCTTTTTGGGAATGAATTTGCACAATCATGGTGCTATTTAATGGCAATGGTTATGTTTAGGAGTCCTGATAAGGTGTCACCTAAAGTTAGAGCGCGGGTTTATAGGTTTACTAGAGGGCAGCCTCTCGGTTACTATTCATCATGGCCGGTATTCACATTAACACATCACATGTTAGTGTGGCTAGCGTTTAAGTTATGGGATCTTCTTAGGTCGATGACACTGCCAAAAGTAGTGACACCATCTAAGGGGTTGAAGAGAGATGTAATTTTTACGTCACTCTTTAGGATACAAAAGAACCTCTCAAAATCTTGTGATTATTTAGAGATAGAGAAAGAGCCTCAACCTATCTTCATCACCGTTCTCTTTCTCTTGGCCATTCTTACCTACCTTCTTCTGGGGTTGCACTTTCGATAGTGCTTCTCGATATTCTATCCAGAAGCACTATTGTTACCCCGACCTGCACAAGTGGTTCGACATTTGGAAAAGTTCTGTTAGGTTCTTAGTAGCAATCGGCGCACTTATTCTTCTTCTTCTTTTACTTTACATAGCTTTTAGTCTCCTTGATAGCTGGAAGTTCTCCAAAACGAAAACTCTCCTATAAAAAGAGATCATAGCTTTGGAGGGCTTTCATAATCCGAATTACCAAAGGTTATTTAATAGATTTATGATAGTATAATAGGTGGAACTGTGTACATCACGAAGAATAAGATCTTCGAGCATATTGTATATTGTCATGAGATCGATAGGTTTAAAATTCCATGGATCTTCCACTTTGGTAGATATTATTCTTTCCATTAATGTTGGAAATGTTATATCTTCGGGTAGTGGAAGGTTACGTTTATCTAGAACCTCTTTTACGCTCTTTTTGAGCGCACTATTTAGCAGGTCCTTTGACGATTCAAAAATAGCATTTTTCAGCATTGATGGAGAACTATGGGCCTGGTCTAGTTCCAGTTCATATTCCCCCTGCGCTATTTCACAGAAGGATTTAAGAGTCTTAAGTAGAATTCTATTACTTTCTTTTTCCATTTTTACTTTACTCCATTTTTAGTCTCTTTGATAGCGGGAAGTTCTCCAAAAGTATGAAAAGCG
>JAULLE010000009.1:51987-62564 GCA_035668155.1 Sarracenia purpurea
AGAGTTCTTGTTGTTAGTGTAGCTAGATACCTTTAATAACTGTAAGTTCTTTAAGTAGTTCCTGCTCTTGCTAACAAGGGAGATTGAGATTTCTAGAGAACTTCTTTCTTACAGAACTATTTGACTCTCTGGCTAGTTCCCTATTCCTTAAAGAAGTAGAGTGATTTAGAATCCAGGAATGTAACTTGTGCTCTACCTTTTTCGAAATCTCAAGGCAAGTCGGTACAACAATGAGCTAAAGCAAGCTTCTCGCTTTATTACACTAAGGGGTTCGGGGGAATAGAACGGAACTTATGTTACTAGCCCCGCAGGGAACAGCCTTCAAGTAGAAGGTGGAACTCGTGGAAGTAGGAACGTAAGTTGGCTGTTAAGGAGAGAATGGATAAGCGTGGTAGAACTAAAGCAGTTGCTCGGAACTCATTTGACTTCCCAAACCGAAACAAGCTAGTAGCGAAAGACGCTATCCAAGCCGGCATAGCGAATCAAACCTAAAACAAGCTTGCAAAGCAAGTCTAAAGCTGTAACTTGACTGTCTATGCCCTTAAGCAAGTCAACCAAGAAAGTAGCTATCCAAGCTATCCCCGAAACGAAAGACGAGGGACGAGACCGGAAGGACGAGATTGAATATCTTCTTCTTCACATCCCGGAACGAGACTGACAGTCGAGACAGAAAGTCGAGGAGACAACGTGGTGGCTCTCAAAGAGGCCTTAGCAAAGCATCATCCCGCTCAGTTCCAAATCCCGTTTCAAATCCAGATGTTGACCTTGAATCAGTCGATTCAATTTACTTCGTTGACCGAGCAAAGAAAAGATAGTAGCCTGGGTTGATGAATCTGACGGTAGCTAATCAGCTGTATTCGCTGGAAGTGGGATAAGTCCCCAATTGTCAACTTCTTTCTCTGGATCCGTATATTAGGGGCCTTCTAGTGGCGCATATAAGCTCTGTGATGGTTCCTCGGGACCTTCGGGTCGCTCCTAGTGATCGAGCCAAGACGTCTATTTCGTGAAGGGAAATTAGATCACAAGCGTCTTTTAGATAGATGTTCTAACTTGCATGGCAATCGAAAGCGAAATCAATGACATAGGAAAGAAAGCCTTATCCGTCCTAGCACTAAGCGTGATCCCTTTAGTACGCTGTTAGCTCGAGTTGGCTCGAAAACGACTTTCTTTCCCTCTACGAGTAGCGGCCTCTCTTTCTTACTGTTGTTCCTGCTCTTTGTGAGTGTAATTCCTTCCCTTGCACCACCATAAGCTCGGGGCAAGATGCGCTTTGAGTCCGTTTTCCTAGCTTAACGAAAGCGGGAATCCCTCTCTCTGATACGCCCAATAGTCCCGGAACTTCACTAGCGTCAGCCGAGACAGCAACCTGAGAGCCAGCTAAAGCCGATATCGAGAGAAAGAACAAGGATTTCTCTATTCTTAATAGCTATTCTGGTTTTCTTGTTTTTTGATCTGCTTTTTCTGCAAGTATCAGGCTTTCATCCGATTTTGTGGATTGAATGATGGATAAACCAGCAAGTAGGGTCTTGCCTAGGTTGAACATGCATTCTACACATACCTATAACTTTTGACCTCGAACTACTCCTCTGATAACCTCCATGAAAATGGAACAGATCCCCTCTAGGGATCAAAGAAGCAACCTTTACAGAAGCAAAAAGTACTCTAACGGCCCCAACCGAGGGTCTTGTTTCCATCTTCTTCCTTGAACATGCCCTTTTTTTATCCTTTTCTTTTGAAATAATTTCTGTCTCTATCTGTTTTGTTTCCGGGTTTTAAACTTGGACGCTTTGCAATGTCGATCGGCGGGGATCTTAGCTCAGCTTGGAATTCTCCGGTATTATCCAGTCGAAGCTTGCCTTATATGCCACGGCTGCGGGCGTACCTTCGCATCCTATAGCTGTTCATACTGAATGAGTGGTACCGAGAGGTATCCACGGGTCCGATCCTGCCTCTGAACCCTCACTTGACACCCATCATTCTTCCCTAAGCTGTCAGAGTCCGATCGATTCCCTTTCCTTTCAATCAACTACTAATGGCCAATTGCTTAATTGGAGTTCTGTATCTGCTATCGAGTTTGAAGCATGTCTGTGGGATGGAACTCCAGTAGCAGCTATTACAGCTGTTCATACTGAGATTCTCCGGTAGTCGACAAGACTTGGAAATCAATACCAGGTAAACTCATATTCCATGAGAATAGTAAGGAGTGAAATAGACTCGTTAGTTCCGCAGCTCTGGGACTGAGACCACTCGACCGATCTCATCCACTTGGAACAGTACTCTCTCTAACTTCCTCTCCAATTTCTTTCTTCCTTTACTTGTTACTTGTCGAGAACCTGCTTTGGAGACTCTGAGAGCGGGCGATTTCTTACTTGAGTCTCTATGTGAATCTCTTCCCGACCGGGCCAGGCCGAATCGGGCCACCACTTGGGATGGGAATGGCTCAGCCCACATGCATCATTTGATGAAAGCACTCCAGCCCAGTCGCCTCCTCGAAGTGGTTTGTCAACCACGCTTTCCCTCCCTCAAAACAATGCTCCTCACCAAATGCCCTTCCTTGGGTTGGGGCAACACAGCAATGAGTAGTTCGCTCCAGGACCCCACCCCCTCGAGAGCAGGATGCCGGCCGAGATGGAGATGGGAGCCAACCTATACTTTCCTGGGGCTTGCCTTGCCCCAACATCTAAAGAAAGGGCGGGCGCCGAAAAGGAACCAGCCCAGCCTCTTCAAGAAAGCTTTACTTGGTAGGCGCTGCCTACTCACTCGGACAATGCTCTGAACACGAAAGTGTGCAGTTCCGCCCCCTTCTCCCATGCTGAGTCACAGGCAGCGCCTCGGAAAGCACGGACGAGCCACATGCAGGGAAACTTGCACGTGTGGTTCTGGCCGGGGACCCCGGTATACTGTACTAATATGTGTAGGTCCCCGTAATTCGAGTGAGATTGTCATGGCGCAAAAGCAGATATGGTCCGGTATTCCCTTGTTCCCTGTATTGGTTATGTTCTTTATTTCTTGTCTAGCAGAAACTAATCGAGCTCCGTTTGATCTCCCAGAAGCGGAAGCTGAATCAGTTGCAGGCTATAATGTAGAATATGCGCGGGATGCGATCCTTAATAGTTCACTGTTGGCGGAAGCCAATGTCCCGGGGTCCCGGGGACTCATTCTGACTGAAACAAGGGGCGGGTCTTTACCAACTTCAAAATCTTCGATTTCAGGGGCGCGCGTTAGCGCTTTACTAAGAAGATAGAAAGGGCTTTTCTTGCTTGTTTAGTAAAGTCTCGCTTTTCATTTTGATAGGAGTAGGTGCTTCCTGGGGCAGGGCACTCTTCATTCGAAACTAATGAATGTCGGGTCGGGGCTTTCTGCCTTGTTATCAAAAAGGGAGTTGGGTAAAGCAAACTCCCTCCTTGGACGAGCACGGGGCTTAGTCAAGTAGAACCGGGTTGCGCTGCTTGATGCTCCGATCGAAAAAAAATCAGTGGGGCCATGCCGGTACGACTGAATATGCGTTAGAAAGGTCAATCCCTCCCCTACGACACCAAAAAAACCGGGCCGAACTTCTAACAGCCCGCCCGCTTCCATAGAACAATATCGTGGCAACGTAGACCTAAGTGGTCATATTGGATCCTTGGGAACCATCACAAGTACGGCCGGCCCATATTTGAACGAAAATGCCGTGTCGTCCAGCGGAGCCTAGAAGAAGGTGACTCGCGCAGACAGCTGACTCCTTTTCAATAGAAAAGAATAGCAAAACCAACCCAGCTGGCTGGTCAATCTCAGAGATCTTATCGGCCGGCAAACCGGAGACGGACGACCACGGTCCCGAACCTTACCAGCACCGGAGGTGTACTAATCAATGAACCCCCGAAACCTACTTTCTTTTCTAACAAAATAAACCAAGCCTAACTGGTCACGATATGTTGTTGATATTGATTGAGTTGGAGGGACTTTCGCTGAATGAATCCATCCATAAACCATGACCCCCGTAACCTTCGTAACCAAAGCGTCATGACAACATCCAAAGGTAACCTTTCGATCATCTTCGAAACATGGTCCCACCCTGGTGTTCCCTATGCCATGTTCGCGTTCACAAGACCAATCACGGCAACCTGCTACGCTGCCCGACCTTGCCCGTAAAACATTTCTGTAAGGCTAAAAATCATATCAGTTGCAGATTCCATAGAATGATACTGGCCTTGCAAAACATCTGACATGGAAGTTGAGATGTAACAACATGCCATCTTATTAGCCTTCACTAAATCCTGATAGGCCCGGATCTCTCCTTAAAATATCCATTATTAGGAGTTGGTGGACCGGGATCAAATAACACAAACCTATATTCATCATAAGTTCGGATAATATAGAGATTTCATTTTTCATTTGATAAAATTAGGTCCATTTAATATATGTTATTTGAGTATCGCCGCAAGTGGTTTGAAAGATCCCATTATTAAATCCTGAGAAACAAAAGAGAAAAATTTATAATTCCATGAAAAATTTTGGGTCCCTCAACCTTTTAATTTTAAGAGAATTATTAGCAGCCCGAAGCCTTTGTCATTAAGCAAGCCACGTAGTGTAGATGTATACAAATCAATCCCTATCCAGACAGACATGCCAGTCTATTAATCCCTCTTAGATGATATCATAACAAAAACGATCCGTCCAGAGTCACATCAACTAATTAGGCCACGTAGTGTGGACGTTTAACAGTCAACGAACTAAGGACTAACATGTTTTTATTTCCAGATATATTCTAAGTGATTAAATAGCCAACAACTTTGATCCCCACAAATAAAAATAGTGACTCCTTAGGGATGGTATTTTTATTCACCGGTTAAGTGCATAACTATCTCACTTAATTTGAAAATCCCGTGTCAAAACCCCAGGCCTGGGGTGTGCGGGCCCAACTTTGCATTACATTTCAAATTAACCCTAGTCATGGATCTATTCTAGAGATAGCATGATTTTAACCCTTCCTTAAGGAGACCAGTTAGGCCGCCACGTGAGTTAAAATTACATCTCCAACGAACGTGGGATGGAGATCGTATGATTTATCCGTGAATAAATTATTCTCCCACTTAATATTTTAAAATAAGGATTTTACATTTTTGTTTATTTTAAAAATTAAACATATTTTTAATTATCTAATTAAACTAAATCCGGCCTTAATCAAATAAAAATCCCATGTTTAATTTCATTAAAACGAACAAAAGGTTTACATATTTAATTTTGCAAAAAAATTAATTACCTGGTTTTTCAAAAACATTAATTAATTGTCTACTTAACGAAAAAATTAAAAAATTTAATTACCTACTTATTCTCTATTTTAAAAAATTGCTTGGATTAATTATTTTACAAAAAAATTTTTTTTCCTAATATTCCTTGATTTGTAAAACCATACATAAAAGGAAAAAAAATAAAAAAAAATTCATCCATTCAATTTAATAAAACAAATAAATAAGCCATTAAGAAATCATGACAAATGATAAAATAAGTGCGGTTACGATCGTCCGTTTATTTAACCTTTTAATCAGACGGCCTCGGATTAAAGGTTAAATCCTTAGGCTTACAAAACCCTAATCGAGCCATCAAAAAGTCCGATATGTCGCCTCAAGCCCTGGAGTGCCGTCATAGCCTTTAACCATCGCTAGACCACTGGAAAAGGCCAAAGTTGAGCCAAATAGCCCCTGCCGAGCCTACTGCCCAGCTACTGCCGCATGCTTGCGCGCGCCCCGCACCCATCGTCCTTCCCAGTCGCTTGTGCCACGCCATCCAGTTGACTGTGTCGACATCCAGTCGATTGCGCTGTGCGCGCCTGTGCCGCATGCGTGTCTCTCTTGGTTGCTGCACGCCTCACGCATGAACGCCGCACCAACGCCGCAACAGTGCCACCACCATGGTTTTTGCCTTGTTTTCTATCCTCATTTTTCGTGTCCGATTTACAATATACATTAGAAAACATGTATGAATATAAAAATTTTACATTGCAAAAAACCTATGCCCCACGTAGCAGACGTACAAAAATCCCAATGCCAATTTAAAAACCATCGGGATACTTTCGGTCAAATGGAATAAAATTAAATCATTCATACAAGGACCGGATCGTAACAAAAAAACGCTGCAAAATCACAGTTTGCACAATGGCTTTTCATGAAAAACGCATGACCGGCTTTGATACTAATGTCAGAGTCAGTCCAGCAGAAGGTTGTTTGAAAACTATTTTGGATCGACGATTACGGGGCCGTAAAAATCGGAACGCGTCGTTTTTCATGAAAGACTCGATAGGTTATATCGATCCAAGATGAAAATATACCTTACGTTGAATAGAGACGATCCGGTGATCTTCTCGCATATGACCTGGATGCGCTACAACGATCACGGAGTGTGGGCACCATATCCGATCAAGAGTCATTCTTGCTCCTTTGTTTCTTCTCACACAATAACCCTCAAAGATGCAAAAATAATGCAAAAAGGAGAGAGGGAGGCCGGTGGCTCTAGGGTTTTGGCACACTCAGATCTTATGTATTTTACTCCCTTATTTTTTTATTATATATCTTGATGCACATATTTAGAGATATATAATATATCTCTTCCATATATGTCCCATACCATATATAAATGATATAAAATGTAAAATACCCACATAAGTGGGCGGCCAAAGGGAGAGGAGAGAGAGAAAAAAAATATTTTCTCTCCGAAAATATCCACCTTCCGTATCTTTTGTTTTCAAGATATACATGTTATATCTTAACAAAACTAATTACGTAGATACACCTCCCTAGGGCTGGCCACCTTGGGATTAATCCCTAGGTGTGCCAAATACCAAAAGCACCCATGAATATTTAATTTAATACCTCGACCATCCCTGTAACGTCCTAGTCTCAGATGAATAAGATTAAACTTGTAAAACCAATAAAATTACAATTAATCTCAATGTTAATCTCCAAATATTTTTTTTTCACGAAATCATTTCTTTAATGAGAAGAAAATATATCCAGAAAAGTCTGATTTTTCACCCTTAAACGTCTTTGAAACATTGGGGAAGAAAGTTGGGCAAAAGGGATAAAATCTGAAAATTTTCGAAAAACTGCCCAGCAGGTAGCCCGCTCGAGCGCGAATGAGGCGCGCTTCTGGTGCCCTTTATCCCGAGAGGACCCTATTTTTAGACAGAATTCCACCTGTTCTCTTGTGAATAAAGAGGCATAAAACACATGCTTTCTTTACTAGAAACTGAAAACAAATTTGAATGTGATAAAGAGAAGATTTTCGTTCAACATTCAACGGATACAAAACATGATTTATCCTTCCATAACTAACTATTTAACAAAGTGTAATACAAAAAGAGGGAGAAACTACCCAACATACAACCATGGAATATTGTTCCTCACCACATACAAAACATGATAGAGAAATTTACAAGATTTCTATGGGATACAAAATAGCATGTGGCTCAACAAAATTAAATATACGAAGGAAGCTTTGCCACTTCATGAGCTAGAGTGTACAACCAGCCCAAAATATGAGTATCATATACAAAATGAAGAAGTCGTGCCCGGATGATTCAACCATCCATCTTACCTTTACCCAAATCACCTGCAAAAAATTATTTTTAAACAATATGAGCTAACGCTCCGTAGGATGCCTCATAATCCGAGAATACATGAGTTGTATAAAAGGTTGGATATGCACTCCCGAAAATAAAAGTAGCCTCACACATCTCAACAAACCGCCTCTTATAAAAGGAGAGGGTTTTTACATTGCATACCCGGTTTCTTTGTAAATGAAAGGAGGAGTTTGTAGAAAAGCATTTGAACTCCAAAGATAAAATATTATGCATTAGTGGATTAAGTAAGTGCTTATGCAAGAAAAGAATGTAACCAATATCACAACACCCGTGCATCGTAAGAAAAATATGATATGTCCCATACCATAGCTTGTAGTTCTTACGCCTACACACACACTCACACCCGTATCGTAAAATAAACAAGTTATGTCCCATACCATAATTCGTAAATTTTACGCTACATACTCACACAAGCGAACCCAGACCTCAGAGTAACGGACTAGTCTAACCTCGGTTGTACCAGTCCCACGGCACTCCTCATCGTGGATCGGAAGGCCCTGGCCATATCTCACTGTACAACCTCCACGGAACACCTCATCGTAGACCGACCTCACGGAACACCTCATCGCTAGTCGAAAGGCTTAGACTACATTCCCCACTCCCCACATGTCCAAAACTAAAACACCGTATCCACACTATACATCAACCAGGTGTACTAGAGATACACCTAACATCACATGAATCTAGGCCGCAAGGCCTCAAACTCAAAGGGTTTCTTACAACACAAACACGTGGATACCAATACCATACTTTATAATCGTAACAAGTTCTTAACAATATAGGCAAGGTGGCTCTGGCCACCGTAACACAAAGTTGTTGAAATCATAACAAAGTCATAGTCACTCAACAATGTGTATCTAATCACTAAAACTTATGTCCTAAGGCCAATACCACTTGTGGATATACAATCCAACCAAAAGACACCTTAGTCTTAGCTAAGGTCCTTGCCACCCGTAGGAGGTGGACTTCCTACTCCAAGAACCAACCTAGGTTCTAAATGCTTCACTCTCACAAGATTCTCAACACAAAGCTAACAAGAGAATATTACCACCAAAATTCATATCGATCCACATAGGATTCCAAATGAGGGATATGAGCTCACATCCATATACTTAGGCTATAAAGGAATCTAAACAACCTCCAAGGTTAAAATTGAGAAAATGGTCCAACAACATAACCTCAATAGGTTTATGCTCCAAAACAACATTCTATACATATAATAACATATTTCTAAGCTTAGGTTATTGAACCTACAAGCTCCCTCATAACCAACCCCCAAATCAAACCCTAAGCCCTAAGCACCAATGCTCTCTACAACAAATAAGCCACAAGAGCCAAGGAAGATCAATCATATAACTCAAATCATGCAATTTAAAGTGCAATTTTTGGGTCCAGGGGGTGGGGATTTACATACAAGGTGAAATCTTTCAAAAATAATTTATTTCATGCTTAATTGGAAACTACAACTCATAAAAGCATCAACTTCAAAGATTAGTAGGAATCCTACCTCAAGGAGCCAAAAGATCAAGCCAATCTTCACCTTGAAGCTTCACCCAAAAACCCTAGTTCCTAAACATGGAGAAAGGGGGAAAAAATCCATGAGAGGAGAAAAGAAAGCAGAGATTTCTAGGGTTTAGATTGAAGAAACTTACCAAATAAGGCTTGAGAAGCTTCAAAACCCCTCCAAGAGCTCCCAAAATCACTCCCCCCGATACCCTAGTCGTGCTTAGAGAGAGAGAGAGAGAGAGAGAGAGAGAGAGAGAGAGAGAGAGAGAGAGAGAGGAGAAAAGCAAATGAGAATTATAAGCCTCGGTCGCGATTTTAATTTTCTGCTGAACAACCCCGCTCGAGGGCGCTTAAGCCCACTCGAGCGTGTTTTCCTGAATATGCAGGTTTTAAAGAAAGGATAAACAAGCTTCGTTTTCGGCTCGAACGCTCCTAACTTACATCAATCGCCTTGAAATAATATGTGAAAGGTTTTCCAACCATCGGTAATATCGTGAAACCCCGAATTACACAATTTAAAAGTAATTAAATTAAAACTTTTTTAGAAATTTTTTTTGTTTAAAATTCATTTTAATTTTATTAATAATGGATTTTTAACTCGTTTGATCCATGATATTACAATCCCGGTAAAAAATTCACGATCGAATTAAATTAAATAGAACCCTAAACCAATAAGAAATATTCCATGCATATAAACGGGCTACGTGAGGGACCACAAGGAAGTATAGGACTCGGGCTAACCGTATGAGAAAACTGGACATTCCTAATTCAACCCCCGAGTTAGATCCTTTCTCGCACGAACCAAGATTTATTCCACTAAAGGTCTTGACTGAACTCCCGACCCTAACTCGATTTGTGTCTCGAGCTTCCAATTATCATTTGCACTATAGTCTCCCCACGTTTAAGATATGGATTCCCGAAAATTGAATTGGGTTACTAACAACCCGGTTCGATAATCCTCTTTTCCTTGCACCCGCACCGTTTAACCTATTGAGTATGTCGGATCAACAGATCTACTGTACAGATTTGGCATAGTCAAAGTTATAAGCTAAGCACATGAAGGGGAACTCCTCTGTTGGCCTAAAGACTTTTCAATCAAGCCTTGATTTTGGTTTTGATTATGCCAACACATTGATTTGTTGGTACTAATATTTGAGCTTTGTTTGAGTGTGTTTATAGGTCCTAATCATTGTTTTGAAGCTCAAAATTGCAGCAAAGAGTCAAGTGAAGATCATTGGAAATCATGCTCAAAAAGGCCAAGAATCTTGAAGAAATATAGCAAGGAGAAAAGAATTTAATGAGAAGCATTTAAAGACCAAGGAACATTGAAGAAGAAGTATTTTGGAGTTAGTTAGCAAAAGGGGGAATCATAATTCAAGAGCTAGAACATTTATAGATCAAAGGGATTATGATAGCTCAATGGAAAATCAAGTTCAAATCTGACATACCC
>JAULLE010000009.1:141048-175917 GCA_035668155.1 Sarracenia purpurea
ATAGCATTTCGTCGGAATACATCCTGTCTTTTCACCTTAGTAGTCCTATGCATAGTCAGTACTATAGCCCCAATCATAGCTACTAAGACTAATATAGATTCAAAGCAGGGCTTGACAAAACAGAAAGTATCATGGTACATCGTCCTTCCCTGAAATGGAACTTTCATGCGTCTTCTTGCTCCAGCATGAAAGTCGATCTAGTACGACCAGCGCGGTTGTTCTTCTTTCATTTTCTTCTTCCAAGCCCTTCTTAGAAAGCACTCACTGAGTTACTTACGGAATCTCAAATCTCTCTCGACGCCGAGAATTTTTTATGTGTCCAGGTCGATCAGAGGTTCGGCTTCCTTCTCCCCCACCTTTTAGCGTTCTGGGCCCCTGAAAAAAGAAAGAAGATAAATTGGGCCATGTTTCCCGAGAGAGGCCGCCTTCTCTCAGGCCAGCAGTCTTCTACTTCTAGTCGACTGCTCTATGACGGGTTTCCCTGTTTCCTGGGCTCTGCTCGCTCGTCTACGCTCCGACCCAGCAAGTAATAATTGAAAAACTATGTTTCCTTTCCTGCATTAAGATTTAAAACTTGTCGTAAAAAAAAAAAAAGGCAATCAATCAGAATCAAGAAAAAAAATGGAAATAGTGAATCAAGATCTAGATGGATCCCTATCTTTATCTCTATCCACGGAGATACCTATCTATATGGAGAGAGATCTATCTATGAATCGATCTAGACTATCCTCTATCCGGATAGATATGTCCCTATGAGCGACTACGCCGATCTTTATATGTTTTGGCCACGTCCGTTTCCGCTCCGAAGAAGAAGGTTTGGATCTTTCAATCTTATGTCGTGAGGGATGTGACCTATGTTAGGTCCATAAGATACCACAGCTTTTGGTGTTCTATGATTCACCTCCGAATAATGAGTAGGTAGTTCGATCCTTTTTCTTTTTCTCTTCATAGTAAACTGATGGGGGGATGCGGAGCAATAGGTCGAATTACTATATAAAGAAGAGTTGTAAACTATAGGACTTCTTGTTCGAGTAGGAAGATTTCGGTTTTTCTCGTTCCTTCTCTTCGATAAGAATAGGGATTTGAAATGATACAAATTCCTCTTCATTCTGTTGTGCTCAGCGAAGAAACTGCCTAAGCATACTTTTTCGGATCCAAACTTCTTTGTTCTTTCTAAGTCTTCTTCTTGCATAGAAGAACGCAACTGTTGCAAAAACCGGGATTTTAGTAGTAGGCGGCATCCCCTCTTAGTTTTGAGTAGGCGGAACCATTCTGTTTTGGTTCTTCTCCACATTCTTACCGGGTGATCCAGGAATTTTCCTATGATTTTTTCAACTGATATTTCGATATAGAAAGATCTCCTTATTTCTTCACCGCGGGTTCTCGCATCATTTTCTTGAAAAGATATTATATCACCGTGGGATACTTTTAAATTTGTAATGAAAACGATTCCATTATTCACACAAACCCTTCGATGACTTATCGGCTGCCTTGCTTGAGGAATAGTTTCACGAAAATGGAGACGAACCGGAATAACGTCCGATCTTGTTTCTGGATTGAGTGGAAAAGGGATATATGAAGTTCGTTCTGTTCCTCTGTGCATCTCTGTGATGGGTAAATCCCCATGAAAAAGGGGCAACTTTCGTGTAGTTTGTGATTGGATGTAACTGTTAAGATTTTTTCTCGGATAAATCTTTCTCTTAATAGATCTCTTCTTGTTCCTCAATCTTCGGAGAATGCGGCGTTGTATTATTGTAAGTTCTCTGTTCCAAACATTTCCTGAAAGTAGACGACAAGTTTTAAATCTTAATGCAGGCAAGGCATATCTCGTTGAATCAGTCTTTTTCGCCACATCGCGTATAACGGGAATCGAACCCCCTCTGCTGCAGGCGGGCGGATGGAGAATGTCCTACTTCCATCCAGCAACTTGTTAGGAGTAGGTTTTAGCTTGCCCCTTTCTTATTATTAGTAAGATAGGTTTGGAACCCTTTCCCCTTTTCATAAGAATAAGGTAAGCTTCCAAAGCTCCTTTCTTCAGCTGGTGCGCAGGAGCGCACTTTCGCTTTCCCCTTACTATACAAGGGAGTGTAATGAATAGAGATCTCCCGCCTGCAGTCTTCTCTTCCTATCACTTCACTTCGTTCGAGAAATCGGATCTCATCGGACCTCACCGGGCCGGGCGAAGGGGAAAGAAGGGATGGGTGGTCCTGCAACAACAACGGGAGAGGGCTCGTAGCCCCCCCTCTCCCTCTTCCCCACGCCTATTTGTTCCCTCAGCCCCGGAGAGATGCAGAACTCTTTTTTTTTTTTTTTGAAGAAAAAGATGAATAGATAGAGCCATGATACATTCCGGAATATTGTAAAAGTAAATAGACTCTTTTCGTCCCTTTTTCGATGTCTGCCTGAGGACCTATGTGAATGTTTTGGAATGGGGATGTTCGCCTTTTGTAACAAGTAGACCCACGATACGGGTCTCGCTCTTCCCCCGTCAAATTCCGGCTTTACGTGCCCAGACCCATATAGTATAGTATAGTATAGTATAGTATAGTATAGTATAGTATAGTATAGTATAGTATAGTATAGTAGCAGGGTCTCGAGCGGAAAGGTATGCTACATATGGAACTGCTCCGGCCACCTATGCTTCTGTTTACTACTCGGATGCTTTCTTTGCTTCTCGATCCCATCTTTCTCTTTATCTAGAACAGGAAGGGATGTTGCTGGGCAAGGTGGTGCTTTTCCCTTTTGGGCCCTCCGCAAAACCGGAATTTAGCTTTGTCGTCTTACCGGGCTTAGGCTTCGAGTCCTTCTTTTTCTCACCATTATGAACTCTTCAACTTGTAGTCCACCAGGTTTAGTCTCCTGAGTTCCGTCTGAGCGCAGGTTTGTAAACCGGCCATTCAATGGAAGACTTTTTCCTCACGTATATCTATTCCTGCTTGGTTGCTCCTGAAATAATAAAAAAAAAGGGGGGGCCTCTCATTCTACGAGAGAAATCGATTCGTCTTGCTTATGTACTTCTTCATTGGATTGAAGCGCGGAAGCAATGCCCTTCGGAGCGCTCGGTCGATTGGGAATGAAAGGAGGGCGGTCTTTATTCGTATTATGTTAGTGTGTTCTATCCTTGTGGAGGGGGGTCTTCGTTTAGTCTATTGGTATGGTATTCTCTCAGTCTATTGTTGTAGTTAGTTGGGCTTTTCTGCTGGAAGGTATTCTAATGTGGGTGCGTACTGCTCTTTCTACTAGTCTGACTTCTTATCGGTCGTGGCTGGTTGAGCTGGTGCGCGTAACTGCGAGACGATTAGGTTCGTCCGTGACGCTTCTGGGCGGTGCCCTGGATCCCTACGAGCAGAGGATGATCAAATCCGCTACACCTACCCTCCGCCCTGATCCTGAATCTACTTTAGACTAGCTTTACATTACGAAATACCACTCGGGGAGTTCGAGGGAAGAACCCAGAACCCGATCTACGGCCAAATAGCAACTCGCACGTAAGCATACATGTTGCACTTCGAGCAGAACTCAAAGCGATCATAGCGCTGATCCCCTTACCTACATAGCCATTCTTGCAGATCCGGGCGTTGCTTGGTTGTTTTGAAAGATCTCGCTTTCAGTTCGTAGAGTGGATCAAACATGTGTTCAGCTTGATTCGTTGGTGCAGTCACTTCGTCATCTTATGATTTGAAACTCGATTCCGCCTACACAAACAACTACGTTGTTGCTTGGTGAGTCCCTTCGTTTGCTTTGTGTGCTCCTTCGGTTTTCTAGTAGCAAGATCTGGCTTTTGGTTCGAAGATTGAATCAGTGGTCAGCCTGTGCTTGAACGACGGCATTCCAAGAAGCAACTTCCTATGGGAGGGTCCCCTATTGATGAATCAAATCACTCGAAAGAAAGTCATTTCACCGGGCAAATTCATATTCTTTTCAAAAGTCAAAAGAAGGGCGGTGGGAAGTCTTCATCACTTTACTTTCATTCGTCAACAGACCTTGGACACTCACCATCTGTAGAATCAAAGGAAACTGGAACAACGATTCCAGCTGAAACCAGATCCACCTTCGAACATCAAGCTACAATAGCAGCCTAACCTGCCTTCGTTTCGATGAAATCATCTGGTCAAGCAAGCAAAGACCACACTCTTCGGCCTTGAAGATGCGGCGAGGCTCCGCCACTTGAGGATATCCCCCTTTTTTTTTATTAAATCCCCCTCTCATCGAGAATTTACAACAACTGATACTGAAGTCCACGCAAAATGAGATACCTCAGTTGGAGGGAGAAAGAATGAATAACTACCCCAAAAAGGGGAAAAAGAAAAAAGAAGCCGCATTGAATCAACTTCCGTAACCTTATAACGGGCTGGCTTAAAAACGAAGGAAAGGTGGGGAAGGTTAAGGTAACCTAAAGTATAAGCCACGGCATCGTACTTTCTCCCACGCTATTAACGCGGGAATAGGACGAATAGCACCCGTCGAAAGGCATTAAGATAGGATGGTTCAATCTTTTAACCCGACGGAGACTTTCTTCCTCAGTAAGAAGAGGGGGAATATAGTAGTGCCTTTCTTTCCGAACCCGGCAATTTAGCTACTTGCATACGTATATGATGAAGGTCGTGATAGACACAAGACATAGAAAGTCTGCTTGGGAAGTTCAATCTCGTTATGAACGGAAGCTCAAATTGATCCGTTCCTAAAGAGCAATCTAATCAGTGAACTCTCATAAGGCAACTCGAAGTGTACATCCAACTATTGAATGTAGCAGAGGAAGACGCAAACTGTCTCATCGCAAATCGCTATCCGCTTCTGCGGATTGATCAGCCCCGCTAACCCTTTCGTTTCGGGACCTGCTGTGGAGCGGGAATGCCTCTTTGCTAATACTGCCCGAAAATCCACCTTGCTAAGCCGCTTAGAACCCCTTTGGTCGAATAGACAAAGAATCGGAGAATTAGTTATTATTTATATAATAGGCTGTCAGAAAGATGTTCGGAAACGACATCGAAGCCAGAAAGAGCACCTCTGGATGCCCCAACTTGAAACTCCGCGGAAACTGATCACTAAACAGCAAAATACAATGAAAATGGTTCGGATACTGGATCGGAAACAGAACCTAAAGCTGTAGAATAGATATCAATCATCCCAAGCTTGCTAATAAAACCATTTTTTCCCAGCGCCCTGGTAAACACATTTGCCAGCGGATCTTCTGAACGCACGAATGGTGTAGATATCAAGCCTGCTGTCACCTTCTCCCTGATGAAATGACAGTCGACTTCAATCAATGTGTTTCGTCCTCTCGTGGAAAACTGGATTGGACGAGATATGGATGGCTGCCTGAAACTCGAAATGGTTGAGCATGGGCTCATCAACCCATAGACCCATCTCGGTCATCAAGGTCCTCAACCAGACAAGCTCACAGAATGCATGAGCCATCGTCTGTACTCGGCTTCCGCGCTTGATCGAGCAACAACTGCTTGCTTTTGACTCTTCCACGTCACCAGGTTCAGGTTACCCCCAACAAATGTACAATATCCTGAGGTTGATCTCCTTTCCTTCTATTCATCATCTTTTTGTTACTTTCCAAAAATGCTTGCTGAAAATCAAAGAAAGAAGGCAGGCGCTTTCAATTAGTTAGACTCCTATCTAATTGTGCAGCCCTCTACCATCTCCAGAAAGGAGGAGGGACCGGAGTCCGCCTTACTCCCCTCATTTGTATGAAGTACAAGATGTCGCTCACTTCCTTTAGAATCATCCACTTTATAATGTTTTAATAACGGAGTATTCTCCGCCCCTGTCAAATAAAGTAGAGGGGGATAGTGTCTTATTTCTGTACCCCGCCCAAACTAATTACTATCTTTGGAATCTTCTAGTTCTTCCTATTTGACCCGAAACCGATCGATCTAGCCATGAGCAGGAGCTAAATCTTTATTAATTCTTAGGGGCATTAGTAGACTCAGCTATGAATATGAATGAAGACGATCGACGGTCCTTATAGAACCAGAGAGATGGTTACGCAGTGCATCACCAAAGATATCCAGTTTGGTTGCCAGACGATGTCTTCCAGAGAATGAAACTAAAAGAGAGGACCCCATGATAAACCACTAACACCTTCCTCGTTGGTTGTTCGGATGCTGCTATCAGCTACATCACCAGGTTTACGAGATGAAATCCTAAAGAACAAACGAAAGCGGAAGGTTTGCCTATCTTTCTATCTATTCTTTGGCAATGCCGCTTGTAAAGCTCTTTCGTCGGACTAACGTATCTACAACTACATCCCCGAGCGGTATGTTATAGAAAGGGAAAGGAAGGCCTATCTCCAGAGTCGAAGACAGGATCTGTTGCTACCTTCTCTCTCCGAGTGAGCGGGATTGCTATATGCTTAACACATGCAAGTCGAACAGTGATCAACCAACTAGAGGCTCAATATCCGTTTTATTGAGTTCTTTCGTTGTCTCGGGTTGCTGAAAGTCTATCTCAGATGTAGGATTACTGAAAATACGAGAATTCCCACCGCTACTGGCTCTTATATATCCGTAGTTGAGTACCATACATCATCCCCTTATAATAGCGAAACTCAACAAGGTGTGCTGACTGAGACGCATAACAAGCTGCTGAACAGGGAACAATTCTCTCTTTCTCAGTGCTTTCTTTAGGCTCCTGAGACTACTTTACTTTCTTATACTAGCTATTTGAAGATCTACCTTATCTTGGAAGGCTGATAGGCCATAGACCGTTGCGACAGGAGACCGATTCCCGATAGAGCTAGCAGCTAGAGGGTTTTCTCATTTCAGTGCTCGCCTGCTCTTTCTTTTTTTTGGTGAACACGCTTTTCATAATTATATTCTTGGTGTCTACCTGAAACTAAGCAAGCTGTCCTATCGAGAAGGCCCTCGATTTATTTATGTGTTATTTATCCATTCCTACTTTTTTTATGCCTCTTAGGAAGCCATCGGGGCCGGGCGCCTTGTCGGCCCCAAGCGAGAAGACTGCTCGACGGAGCTACGTCTGACCCATTACTTTACAGTTCGTTATGAATGAGTTTATGTATTAGAAACAACATTAATGTCAATAAATGCCCGTCCAGGATCATGAAAGAAAATTCTGGATAAGCAGGTATTTCAGGAGACGGTCTAAAAATGTCAAATCCCTATTCTTATCGAAGAGAAGGGCTAGCTTGCTTCCACGTCTTCTTTATGCCTATTTGCAACAATGTAGGGAAACCAGAAACCGAAAAGAGGGTATTTTAGCTTTTTACCGAAAAGCTTCCAAATAACTAGAAGAGCAGGAAACTTTGGAGTGCAGCCTCACAACCCTTCGAGGGGGGGCTAGATTTGTGCTCGGTATAAATCGCTGGCTCCCCAAGTAGGATTTGAACCTACCTCCTTTCCACTAATAAGCTTGATTCTCGATCGCTCCTTCCACTAATAATCCGAGGCAGTCTCTAGTCCAGTCTTCTATCCCCTCTAGGGAGGAGGAGTAAATACGATAGACTTCTATAGTCAAAAAAATGATGGCTTTCAAGCTTTACTAATAGGGGCATAGTTGGAGTCAAAGGTATTTGACTCTTATTCCGGCATTTGAATAAATCCGCTATTACTTACTGCTTTTTAGGGCTTTTTGCAAGGAATGGTTAGGACAGAGCATAGCGCATAAGGCACTCAAGCGTGCTTCAAGTGAGAAAAAGTGTGTTTGATAAACCAGGAGCCGTCATCTCTTAAGGAAAAACAGTGGGAACGCGGTCGAATAGATCAATGGTTGGCCAAAGCTTATTGATCGGTTGGCGCTGTAGGGCATAGTACTAAAAAAGGGGATACGCACTCGGCTCACTCCACAGGATAACTCCCTAAGGGAAACGACCTGAAGCAGGAAAGAGCAAGCTCCTCCTTTAACAAATGAAGCTTCTAAATAACTACTGCGTCTCCGCTCTCGCTTCATCCGAATCTTCCGAGCGAAATGCAGCTTTAGCTATACGATCCTTCTTAAAGCCAAGCTCCATTAGCTCCGAAGTAAGCAAGCTTCGACTTGCACCTTTCTCTCCGACAGACATCACAGGAACGATCTGCAAGCTAAGCTAACTAGCTAACAAGCAACTCTCTTAGGCGACCTTCCCTTTTTGCTCTTAAGTAAGTAAGCTCCTAGCTCAGTAAGCGTAGAAGCGAGTGTTTCTTTCTGTCCCAACGAGCGAAAAGAAGAGTTGTATCACTCCTTCGGACCCTTGCTCTCTTTCCTTTCTTTTTTTCCATATTTTCCAGCCGTTTTCTCCATTCCTGGCTTGTTCAGCTGAAGAGGCTTGATTTGGTGGAGCTTTCCTCAAAGCTGGACAGACCACTGGCTTAGAAGCAACAATCTCAGCGACGTAAGCATCAGTGCCAAATTGGTCACGATAGTACGACCCAATTGTTGGGGCACTTTTCACTCCGACTTCTCTCAAGAGCTTCTCATGCCGCGAGACTTTAACCGCCATATCACATCTGTTCATTCTGTATTTGAGAAAGCCAAGCGTAAACGAGGCTTCAGACCGCCGACAGCTAAATGAACCATTTCCTTAACTGACACGCCTGAGTTGCACTTGTTTCTTACAATCTTGAATCGGTTGAGATAGGCCTCTACCGATTCGTCTTGCTCCTGCCTCAATCGTCATCTCCTTGGCACACGTGACGGTTATCACCTCTACCACGTCCTCCCACTTCCCAGCTCTTAGCGCTCCTCCGCAGGTAAGCGCTTGTTCTTCTGCGATATTTCCTTACTTCCTTGCCCGAGTGGAGCTGATATACCTGGACCGCGTCGAGTGGTACCTGGGTGAGAGAGTGTTACGGCAGTTTGGGATTGATCAGCCGGTTCCTGATCTGCCACCCCAATCCTTCCATGCATCGCGGACAGGTGGAGCTGCTAGATATAGCTTACTGGACACTTTCAGAGATCAGATTAGGCACTTCAATGCTGGAGGAGACTTCTTCGAGATGCATTTGACCGACCGCTAGGACTATGTTGAATGGTATGCTTCAGTTTCCACAGGACCGATCCAAGGCCTATGTGCTCCAACCTGGTCCCCCACTGGTGGGCACTAACAACAACCTCCTGTCTATGGGTCATGGGTAGTGCTGTTGGTAAGGCCTGCTTCCCTGTAGTTCTGTTCTCTCTAGGGCGGTCGTGGGTCCAGGCTCGGATACCCAGTCTCAGTTCCAAGTTCGGAGTCGGAGTCAGATTCTCAGAGAGTCTCCCGGGCTGCCGCCCTCGTGAGCTTGCTTTGATCGGCTGAGGCCTCGTTTCCAGCTTGCATGTGTTAAGCATATAGCTAGCGTTCCTTTCGTCTTTGTGACTTTCTTTGGAAAGAGTGACAGATTTACAGTTGAAACACCCAAGCATTCGATCTCGTATTATCTCCTCCGTATTCTCCATTTCATTCAATGCCTAAACCACCGCCCACAGAGTCAAGTGGTTCCGGAGAATTCTGAATTTTCGATCTTTTAACGAAAAGAAAGGTAAGAGCAGACAGAGGCAGCTGCAATGCATATCCTAGGAATTCTGAAACCTGCCTTCTAGTGTGATGGGGCACTCTTTCTTCCATTGTATCAGACTCTCGTACAATAGGCAGGCCCCACCCACTACTGACACTCTATAGAGGAAAAAAGACCTCTGCTAAGAAAAAGAGTCAAAAAGGGCCTTTCTGAGCCGTATTCCAGATAAAGAAAGAGCCTTGAAAGTCTTTTTCACAATAGCTGAGCTGGCAGGGAAGACGGGAAGAGCTCAACCAATTGAGCTGAGATTGAGCCGAAGCCGACATAGCGCACTAAACTATCTAACAAAAAGAAATCGTACTTCACTAGTCAGACCAGCGGATCAGACCTCTGTCATGGCAGATTCCCGATTCGCGGACTATTCCAATGACCGGTGAGCTGACCTGCCAAGTCCTTTCCCCGCTGTTGACCTCATAAGCAGCAGGTATACTTAATTAAAGAAAAAGCGAAAGCCGCTCAATTCTTCTTTGCTAGATTGGGGAGAGCAGCAGAAGGCACTCGCCTAACTAAGGGAGCAAAAAGCACTCCCTTCGTTGGCTTTCAGTAAGTGAAGGAGGGAGTTCTAAACTGATGTGTAGCATCGGGAGGGGAGAAGGGCTTGACTTATAGAAGTTCAGGGCGGGGATCAAGCTTCAGGCTAGCTTAAGGGTGGTAGACCCTGTTCTCACATCCTTTCCCTTTGAGAGAAAGATCAGGATTAGCTCATTCACTCCTAAACTCATGAAATCAGGCATCTGGGGGCGGATAAGACTTACAGAGGGATGAGAGACTTCCTATCCTGGTTGTCGAGAAAAGAAGTTCAATCCTATCCCTGTGGGAGTACTTGAAAGGATCTTACTATCCCTATGTGGTTGTCAACTAGAACAAGCTATCCCACGAGGAAGATTTTTGAAGATCTTTCTTCGAAGTGCGCTATGGAACGAAAAAGTCACGCCCAGTAGAGCTCTATGCGTTCAGAGCTGCGGCTTGCATAGGGCCGGTCTCCGATGAGCGTAAGATCCTATCGTATCTTTACAAGCAGATAGACATGACTCCACTTTAAAGGAAAGAACATAGGGACAGACACGCTCTTAGGGTGAAAACGACTCTATTGAAATAGCCTGATCGTAGATAGCGTAAACTGCTTTGATTCGACTGAAATGGAAGTTGGGAGTTCAGGAAGCTCGTTCTCCCGGGTATCCCCGGCCAAAGAGAGAAATTACTTTCTTTATTAGAGTAGTTCTCCGGGATACTCCCTAAGAGAAGGAGCAGCATCATATCTGAGTACCGAAATGCTTGTGTAAAAGACTCGCTTGCTTTCCCTCTAGTTGAGTAGCTTCCCGTCCTTCGTTGTCTCTTAGTTGCCTACGGTCTTTAGCTTTCCCGTTGGGTATGAAGGTGAGCTCCGAAGTCTTTCATTTCTTCCTAAAGTGAGGACTGGTCCCCTGGCTTTCCTATCCTTTCTTTGAGGAATTCCCCCCAAGGGAAGTAGTTTGTTCAATTAAATAAGCGGTATCCCTTTAGTGTAGTGCGCTCTTAGCTCGATAAGTGAGTTGGCTTCCGAGCCTAGTAGCGCTAGTAGGGTGGAAGGGCGGATGGCAGTAGGGGGAAAGCATGGATGGCGTCAAAGCGAGAATGATCGGAAGTTTGCTTAAATGGCATGGTTTAGGCTCTGAAACCAATGTTAGAGAGAGCACTAAGTGGATTCCCTAGGCCCAGAACTCCTGTTTTTCATTAGTGAACATGGCCTGAGAATTGATCTCTTGAGAAAGTAGCCCAACTAGGACTTCCAAGATTCTAATTAAACCCTTTTGGCTGTGGGGACTCGGCTCAGCTAAGCTAATCCAACCTCTCTAATGTCGGAACCTCGTCCGGTAGTGGTCTACTTGACTGTATCGGGATTGCGACCGCTAACATTCCATGCTGTGGCAATGAAACCATTCATAAGTGCAGTCTGTCTACCCAATCATTTCATTCTTTTGATGGATGCATCTGTAAAGGCTAATGTCACTTTTTTTGCGAATTGCTTGTTTGCAATAAATCTGCTGTTGATGTGGATACTGTCGCATTATCGATCTCTACTCCTACTGTCGCACAATCGACCTCTTTTAACCGAGGTGAGGTTTTCAACTCAGATAATCACTGGTCTGAGGGAGGCTCTCAAGCAGCGGGTCAAGCCTGACAGCAAAGATGGTTGTAGAAGTTCTTGCCTGCGTGTGCTTATGAATTAGGATGAAGCTACAAGCCTTCGCCTGAACGTAGCTGGGTTGGCAGATGCCCTTCTACCTTCTTCACTGGCAGAAACCGAAGAAGGGTTATTGCTTGGGTCAAGTCCCTATACATTCTTACTAGACCTTCTGACACTCATTGGCAACACGTATTGATTTATATTTATATAACCACACTGTCCTTTCTCCTTCTCTCTCCCTTCGTAGTTGAGAGATCAAAAACATCCTTTTTTCTTCACTTTATGAATATAATTAAAGTGCAATGGGGTTGGTGTTCAGTCTACCGCTCCGTGGGTACAGAATCTAAATCCAATTTCTTCTCTGACACAATGCCCTTTCTTAATATTAATAGAGAGGAGGAAAGAAAAGAAAGATATAGAAAGCAAAGAAGCTTCCCGTCTTTTAATGAGATGCCTGAAGCAAGGACTGTAAATAGCCCCGCAGGGAACCCATTTTATCAAAAAGAAAGTTTTCACTTCTGCTAGAGTCAAGTGATTTTGAATCAAGGAATGTAACTACGGGAAGTTCTTTCTCTTCTTTCTTGTCGCCCAGAACTAGAAGCTATGATCGGGATAGCGGACCAAGGTTGAAGTGACTACTGTTTTTTCTGGTTGGATGCTTTCTCACAGCGAACCCTGTCGTAAGCATAAAGTACTCTAACGGCCCCAACCGAGGGTCTTGTTTCTGGTCGTGACTTGCTACTTTCAATAGGAGTTTCCGCAATTGTATCTTTCGAGACTGTAACTGAGTTTGAGTTTCGCTTCCTTGCGTCAGTGAAGAGTGAGGAGCTATTATTGCAAGGGTAGTTTTAGCTAAAGTTCTTTCTTGGAGCCTAAAACCAAACAAGCAAGTCTTGCTCTTTACCTTTCGAGATATTGAATATATGTCTCTCGGTCGGTCTGGTTGTTAAGGGACAATGCGAGATTGAATCTCTTTCTTTAATTCAGATAGAGACATGGTTTACATACCTTAAAAACAAGGGCCATCCGGTCGTGAGTGAGCGTCCAACCTTCACACGCTCTAGTGGTCTGAGCGGAGAAAGCGGCAAGAAGTGAAGTGGCCGCGCGGTTCTTCTGAAGCTTCAGGAACCACCCCACCTGTAAAAAACACTGGACCACTTGATCAGAGTAAACAGCTCGGTCCCGCTCTGTCAGAGTCTTTTTGAAACAACTTTCTTTCTGGATGGACCAGCGAGATCGGAATAGATAGATGCGGAACGGGTGGTCTCCAGGGATAAGAAGCGGGGAGGCCGCGAGGTTTGGGCTTCTCTCTAAAGAGTGAGTGGTCGAAACCTTGGGATCTAATTCCATATCAACAAGCCGGCCCTTTCACGAAGCCGCGCGAGAAGACCGGGCCCCATCTCACTTTAAGGAGAGAACCCTCGTTTCGCTGGAAGAAAGCACTCACAGAGGGGAGCCGAAGGCGAGGGTTTCCAGCAGGCCCCCTTCTCTTGCTTTCCCTTTAATCGCCCGATCCTGTCAAAAGAGCTTGTCGTATACGGAGCGCCAGAACCCCAGAAACGGATCCTCTTCGATCCCCTTTCCCTGGTCTTCAGAATCCTATTGACCAGCTGCTCTAGAGTGGAAGGGGATCTTAGGGAAAATCATCACTACGATCTTTGTGTTATCGATCTCGACCAGCGTGGAGAAGGCAATCGCTTGATCACTCATCAACAAGGCTACCCACCTATCATAGCAATAGCGAGCAACTTAGAACACTGAAGGCCTAGATCAGAACCCATTTAGGTCGACTTATCTGAGACTCAGACTATCTGATAACCTCCCAGACCTCGATGCGGCACGACTCATCGCCACTTTGCGGGGATGTTTCAACAGGCGTGTCCCTGACCCGACTTCTTCCCCTTTGACTTGGACTCCATCTACTGAGATGAGCCTCGATTATAGCCATTTTGAAGCCTTCTTTATTCCTGACGATGCCACTCCTGAGATGCGAAGCTTTCACCAAATGACGCGAAATATATGTTATTCACTCTGGACATTCTTTGGGGTGAAATCTTTGTTGCCGGGTTCCAATCGCTCAAAGGCCTTTTGTACGCCAGGGGATATCTAGGTTTCGAGGAGGGGAACGAGAAAGCACCCTGCAAACAAGGGAGTTCTTACTTATAAGGGCTTTCCGTAAGAGAAGGGACCGCTCACTCGGGCTTAAAGATCACACTAACCAGGACGAACGCGCTATACTATATAAAGAAGTAGTGTGTCGCCTGCTTGCAACGCTAGGAAGCAGGCCAGAAAGATATTTGCGTAAGAGAAGAAGAACCTTTACCACTAACCAACGGAATTCCAAATCGAACAGTTTAGACAAACTCAGAGAAAAAGAACGCAAGCTAATATGCTTAACACAGCAGTTCTAAAAGGACCAACGAGGAACTAGGTAGGTACGGCCGAAACCACGGGTATCTTATCCATCCTATGGGATAAGAAAAAAATAGAAGGAACATATCGGATTCATTCTATTTGACCCACTATGGTCGTTACAGGTTGACCATTGTCGTCAACTAGGAAGACCTCAGTCAGCTTCCCGCCAATGAAAGCTGGTGACTTCTGTTCCAACTGAACTGGGGACAGTCAGGTGTACCCATTGGACCCTGGAGCCAATGTTCTACATACAGAAGGACTGCACACTAATTTCAAATAGAAATTATACCATGCCTCAACTGGATCAAATAATCTTTCTCTTGGATGAAATGGATGAAAACAGTCTAAATAAAAATGCATCTTCTACTACTATTACAAGTCAATCTCAATCAGCAACAACTATGAACGATTCTAGTTTTGAATCATCCGGCACTCAGGGTTCTTATCATGGTATTTTTTAAGAGGGAGATAATTGTAAACTCGAGATGTTAGAAAATGAAAAATTACTTTCTATGCAGGAGAAAGTTGAGTTTTGCATTTTTTCGAATTATTCGGAGATTTCTAGGCTAAACCCGTGTGATTTCGTAGAGAGTTCAAGGCTCAATCTGCATTTGCAGATGCTTTTTATTCTGCATAAGGAAATCGATGTGGCATTCGCAAAAAAAGCGGAGGCAGCGAGAAAAAAGAAGGATCTAACTGAGTTTGCTCGTGTGATACTAGAGTTGATATCTGAAAAAAGGGGCAAATGATTGCCTTTTCCATGATATCATATCTGTATTCTGATAGAGTGTTGATTTTGATATAGCACCTCTTTCGCAGTTGGTTGAAGGAAGGAGGCTAGTCCACGAAAATACCTTTTCCGATCCTAGATTCATATGTCGTTGGGGATAAAATTCTTGTCCAAGAAGATATTAGACCTATTTCAGTTCAGCAGTTGCGACGAAGAACCTAACAGAACTTTTCTTTTTTTCGTATGAAGAGGCTAAACCACCTGAAAGGCCAACAAAAGGCGTTCTGCGGATCCCTCCCTAATGGACTATGCTACAACACCCTAGGGCGAAATACCTGCGGCGGGAGGAGCTGCAGGACCTATGGAATAGCCTTAGTCCCCTTGTCCCGCCTGAACCATTTTTTTGGCGAAAAGAGTCACGGATATTATAAGACTTAGGTGCTTATCAGCATCTGCACCCACGATTGCTTATCTGTATTGAACAAGTGCGAAAAGGCCTTCAACCTTCCCGGCGAACAAAACAAAAATGATCGTACCCACGTTATTGAAAGTGTAAACCGATCAGTGATTTGTATTCTATTTAGAACGTCAGTCCTGCTCGGCATAGCAACTGTCCTTTCTCTTGCTAGCTAGTGATCCTATTATGTACGATGCTAGGCTCGGGTTGATTCCATATTTCCCGGACGATCGGAATCCTTTAGTACCGCTAGCAGCGTCATTGGTTGCTTGATTCTCGATCCGCCGCTATAAGCTCAATTCTCTTCCCGGGGTTTTCTTGAAAGAAACTATGGGCCATTGCTCTTACGCAATTGATGGATTTCCTCTATTACCGGTCGACACCGAGATTGATTGATTCCCGGCCGAAAGAAAAGGACCAAGAAGGGAAGAAGCGAGGAATGAGCTTCCCTAGAGAGGAGTTGAATCTAATCTAATGAGTTAAATAGCCGTGTAGCTATTACTCTTTTCTTTTTGTCATCTCGATTTTGTGTGAAGCATGAGTGAGAAAAGTACGGACTTGGTAAGATCATGCCTCACTGCTGAGTGAGATGCGCCCATCTTTATCTGTTTTTTCCAGCCGGGACCCTTCTTTCTTTTACCGAGGACTGCTTAATTAGTAACCACTGTGTGCCGTTTTCGAATTACAGCCACTCCTTTCTTTATTCCCTCACTATCCGCATTAGCTCTTCCGGTAGCTGGCTCGGCAGTACCATACGTGACATTTCGATCGGGCACTAGTAATTCTTTCGTGTACTTGTTTTCGGTGAGAGAGTCTTTCCTTTATCCATCTCGGCCAGGTGCATGAAGGAGTCTGCGGCTCACACATGAATGGGCACAGGCTTGCCCAAAAAAGACTTCGCCTAGGATATTACTCTTGTACGATGGAGAGGGATCTGGCCCAAGCTAAGGTGCTACGGCTGCAATCTGAGATCGAAAATCTACAGGGGTAAATGCTAATAGCAATATTAGTCGTGATGATGCTCGAAATGCTTTCCCTAGACCTTTTGCTGCTAATAGCAGAGGGGCATGGAGGGGCAGAGGTGGTGTTGTTAGAGGGGGTCGTCACTCTGAATTTGCTGGCCATGGGGCTTGGGGCGGCCGGGGTTCTGTAGGGGGTAGAGGCTGCTACAATGGAGTGGAGGTAGCCGACTTATTCCTGGTGGCTTTGACATTGCTCCAGGGCTTGGGATTTCCCCAAAGAAAAAAGAAAAATATTAGACTAGAAAGGGCTTCCTTAAACAATAAGCCTCCTATCGTCTAAGCCCGCTGGAGTTTCTTATCTTGTAAGCAGTACAGTAGTTTTTCAAACACGGGCATTAATGGTGGAAAGGCCCAGGGAAGAGAATCAAAGTCTTCTGAGACACCCACGGCTGCTTTAAGATTCTAAAGAGTACCACGACATTTATTATAGGACAGAGCTATACGGCCAGCCCTATCGGCAGAGAGAATCATTTTTATTAAACGCCGCTTCACGCAGCCATAGAAAGTAGCTATTACACGCTCCTCCTGAAGATCAGGAAGCTCAGAGACGAAGCGCATCGGCATAAAACGCTCCTGAGAAGGGCCGCCCTGGAACAAGAAAGAAGGAGGATCGTTCGTTATTACGACTACCGGCACGTTCGATCTCTTGGTTATCATACGGGTCTTCAAGGGCCGGTCGAAGCAGAGGTTCACGGCCAACCAACCAGTCCAGCACAAATCTCGCAAAGGTC
This sequence comes from Sarracenia purpurea, assembly GCA_035668155.1. Taxonomy (NCBI): domain Eukaryota; kingdom Viridiplantae; phylum Streptophyta; class Magnoliopsida; order Ericales; family Sarraceniaceae; genus Sarracenia; species Sarracenia purpurea. The sequence continues at coordinate 158,074 of JAULLE010000009.1, forward strand.
TTCCATGTCATACTCAGCTGGGTAACCTCGCTCACTCAGATAGTCTTCCAACCGCGCTCCAAGCGTAGTCTTACGAGATTCCATCACACGCACATCATCAAAAAGATGGCGGAAGCTAGCATAAGAGGCCAACGCGTGCTTGCGAAGAAGCGGGTCCTCCTACTAGAAGAGCAACGACTTTAGCCCAGGATCGAGGTAAGGTTACTCCTTCCTCCCAACTCGAGCTACAAGCACACTTACGCTATCTATCCCTCTTATTTCCAGAAACAAAGAAGCTCCCTGACTAAAAGACAGGAGAGGGAAGAACGCGGACTTCTCCGTCAAAGCACAGGGAAATAGTGAATCTTTTCATACTGAGATTGGTAAACCCGACACCGCTCTTTGCTGCTGCTTATTGTCTGCTAGCTCTTTTAGCTGCTTCCTGCGTCTACGAGGATTTTCTTACTGCTGCTCTCTTCGCCTTTGCCTATGCATTACTTCTAGGAAGACTTCAAAATATATAAAGAAAGCACCAACGCCCAACAGAGCTCCAGAGAGTGCATCCTATAGTCAACAGACCGCCCTCCTCCCCTCATGTCCTTTAATCCCTCGGGTTCAACCGGTTCGGAACGGAACAGAAAAGATATTCATTCTTTCCTCTGGCTGGTGGGCCTTCCTCAATTCCGCAACTCATTACTCTGGATGGGAGGTATGTCCGTATGCTTGGCGAGCTATATGTATAAATTCCGTGAGCAGCGATTGAACTGAAGGTTCCAAGTGCATCCAGCAGGATTCGAACCTGCCTAAAATGAATTCAGTCTATTAGATTCATCTTCCTCCAGGGATTGGTCATTCATGAGCCTGACTTTCTTTACGAGATCAGGCCAAAAGAAAGAGTAGCACTAGCTGAGCAAAGTAAGGTTGCACATTGAGAGGCTTCCCCAGTCAACATAGAGAAGGACATCCGAGGAACCTTCCTTCACTGTTGGTGTCCCATATTCAAACAAATTCATAGCTATTTTTCACAGACAAGTCGTGAGATAGCGTCAAGCAGTAAGTAGGTGGAGCTCTTAGTGCTTGGGCCGACACCGCTCCTGCACTTGCAACAGGAACAGAGCCCGCCTATCGACCGAAGAAAAATTCTGCATCCGACAGCTAGCCCTATGAGCTAGCTTACCAGCTCGACCTCTGCCACTACTGCTTCGCTAGCCAATGCTAGAGATAGAAGATCTAAAACAAGGGCTTGAGCGCCAGCAAGTGAGCAAATTGTGGGATTGACTTATCCTTCTTACTCGGTGCAAGTGCCCACCTTCTTTTAGTTGGATTACGGTCTTTCGCTCACCTATTCAATAGGGAATGAAACGGATAAAGCACTCCTATCTCAAGATGACTCTGAGACCACTTTCCTACTTCATTCATTTGACTTCGGCCTACCTTTTGGAAGAAATGAAACCTTCTGAGCTCCGTCAATGGGGAGCGGCTTTCTCAGTAGACACGTGCCCTTACCTTAGGAGCAGTTGGAATGTATCTTTCTTCGTTTGTAATTGAATTTCCTTCGGTTGGGCTGACCCTTGCTTGCCCCTAACTCCTAGCTTTCGCCTGCATCCTTGCTTTCACCCTTTCGACGTGGGTGACCGCAACGCAATAGGTGCCCTTTCACAGAGGGGCGGAACCAGAGCGTGGATTTGGGCTTTCACCTTTGCCTTTCGATCCTTCCTCGGTTCGGTTGGTGCACTCAATGTGATGCTAGTCTCAGAGCAATGACCTGGGAACAATCCTGCCAGTAAGATTGAATCTTTGAATACTGAACCAGGAAAGACAGAAAGGGATAGCCGCCCTTGCCTCAATCTAATGCCGGGATTACCTCGTTGAATGGCTTAACGGGGGCTTAGACTCCATTTAGGAGAATAGATGCACCACTTGCTTTCTTTCCTCCATCCCTAGATAGGATATTATTAACGTAGAATAAAGAAATAGAATCGGCGGAATCGTCTGATACTAGACGAAATGCACAGAAGCCCCTGGAATGCCCGATCGGGATAAGGATAACAAGGTCGGTGTCCTTACTAAAGGCAGAAATTCACACCCAGGAAGAGCGAAAGCGAACTCGGCTCGGTCTATCGATTACAATCCACTAGGAAGGAATCAAAGACTGGCTTGCTCACCCTAGCGCTACGGAGGGGGCCAACCAATTACGCTTACCAATGAATGATATGGGTTTTCAAGATGCTTAGGCCTCCTTCGGTTCATCAAGGAAAAACCCTACCCTCCCTTTCTGTCCTTGAGGCAAGGGTTCCTCCCCTTGAGTCTTAGACCGGGTACACACGGGGTGTCTGTCTACTTGCACCTGATTGAGCAGGAGAGTGAGTTCAGTTCACATTCAGTCGACTGGACTTAGCGTTCTCATGATTCTTCTAAGCCTGTCTCTCGGCTGCTCATGAAGTGTACAGAGTTGCTAGTAGTCTCTATCCCAAAGGTTCTCTACTCCAACGAACGCCGGGTCCAGGTCTCTTACCGTAGTAAGTCTTTAATTCCGAGGTGCCACAAGCAGGTGTACATCCGAGGACAGCTCAAATTCATAGTCTTATTGAGTTTCTTATCCTGCTTAACCACAAAGGAGGGGACCTAAGCTGATGAAAGCGTCAAAGAAAGAATACAAATAAAGTGAATATTTTCTCTTTAGCGATCTTTAGCAATCGTGGATTGGTGTGAAGTAGTATATTATTCGCAAGTGAAGTAAGTAGTTCAGTTTGGGCGGGCATCTCTTGAGGGGACGAGCGGTACCTCATTCAAGTTCGGTTCCTATCTACCGTTTCCTTTTGTTACCGTTCTTCTATCATGCTATTCTACCTTGCCTTTTTTTTAATGGGTCGTTCCAGCAAAGAAAGTGAAGGAGAGCGGTCAAAGTCCTAAAAGAAGATTTGAAAGTTCCGAGCTAATGATAGAGGCTGAATTGTAAGTTATTAAGTGAATTACTCTGAACCGCGGGGCTACAATGACAGAGCGGCCTGTGATAGATTTAATGAATCGAGTATCCTGTTCAAAAGAAGATCTCTTCCGAAAACCAAGCCCGCCCTGCTCCCGGCTACGTGTCCTTTGTACCCTTCGCCTCAAAATAGACGCCGTTCATTTGGTTAATTTCACTGAACGCAGAAAACCTCACGGCACACGAAAGAAAAATCACACACCACGCTTCAAGCTATCGAAAATCATAAAGATAGGAGACCATACGATTCAAAAAAGAAAAAGCAGACAGGAACAGTCGAAGACGAAGACGAAATAAAACCCCCAAGAAGTGACAAAGAAGCAATCCTTATTGAGATCGAGATCTCTAAGAATAAGGTAAGCATACCGTGTTGTCTATGAGCGGCAACGACAAAAAGGAAGAAACTAAGATCGTCCTACAAGCAATTCATTACGATCGATGCGGCGGATCGAAGTTCCTTCGGGGGATCATCTGCTTTCCCCTAGACATATAACTCACTTTCGAAATAGATCTTCCTATCCTGTATCAGTCTGGTAGCATTCCCTTCCATGGACTAGTCACACATCACATCCTGACCAAGGAGGGACCGGATATCTCGTTTGCCGTTAGTATTGTGAGCCAGTTTATGTCTTCTCCTCGTCTTCCACATTGGGAAGCTGTTGTTAGAATTGTGAAGTATCTTAAGGCGCATCCAGGACTTGGTTTGTTCTACCTAGCTAGTGGAGGAGGTTTGCTCAGAGATGAAGATGGTAAGTGGATTAAGGGGTTTGCTTACAATATTGGTATTTGCACTGTCACTATGGCTGAATTATGGGCAATTTACCATGGCCTTACTTTGGCATGGAATGAGGGGTATAGGCGGGTTATCGTTGAAACGGACTCCAGATCTGCGGCTTTGATCCTAAAGAAAGATGTGATTATCATATGGGTGGCTCCGGCCACTGGACTGACCGTTGTTTCAGTCTAAGGCACAAAGTGCAGGATCTCCGTGACCAGGGTCTGCTAAAGTTCGAAGCAGAGCAAGCTAACAAGCCAAATGTGACTCAAAATCCTCTCCCTCCTCATGGGAATGGTAACAACAGTGTGGGACCTTCCAGTAACCAAATCTGTGGCAGGAACAGAGTGTTTGACCCGTCTCAGTTGATTACGCTTCCCGGAACATGGGTGCGCTTGCTATTTCAAGAAGATGACAGTTGCCTACAGATAAACATGATCAGTTCAAGTGCCAAATCCAAGTATTCTCAAGAGGCCCTAAATGCTGAAGCATTGGAATCACGGCCCACTGTTGCTAATGTCGCACCACAGATAGAGAAAGGATTACTCTTACCAGCTGCAGACCAAGATTTTCCCCTTATTGCCTATCGTCTGGACGGCTCGCCTATCTACCATTCCGTTTTTACGCCAGCAGCTCTGGCGCCCTTGATCGAAAGGGGGGTTCTTCTACCAGCAGTGGAACGAGCATTCCCAGTTATCGCATACTATCCAGATGGATCGCCCATTCAGCAAGGAAGGGACGAAGAAGGGCATATATGGTGGGACGTATGCGATTGTGACGATTGCTTTCGGAGTCAGCAAGAAGCGGAATATGGAATTGAGCTAGAAAGAGAGTGCGAACCTAAGCCTAGAGAAAAGTGTCCAGAAAAGAAACAGAGATCCCAGTCTAAGAAGAAGCAGTATACCTATCGGGAAATGAAGGAGCTTTACGACAAAGGAGATCCCTCAGTCGGCCTCCTTGGCGAACCAACGGGCAAGTTCGATTTCCTTGTATGGTACGGGAAGCCTTCAACACCAGTTACTCCTGCAGTCATGCCCAAGCCCTCGTGGTCTGACACTCCAGAGGATGAGGATCCGTTTTCGCTCCCTCTCTCTCAGCTAAGGAAAGAGATAGATAGATAATTCACGCTTGTACTTCGTTATTTCCTGCGGATCTCTCGTCTCCTTACTTCTCTCTGATTGTGATTTCCCACGTGCCGTACCATACCGCTCAGGAAAACAAAGAAGAACCAGGCTAGGCTACTCCTGTTCCCCTTTCTGAATCAACTTGTCCTTGCGCTTAAAACTTGCGAGCGAGTGTCGATCGCTCCTTTGCCTGGGCAAGATCTGACGACTCCTGCCCAAAGATAGATTGGCGGGTTACGAATTCAGATTTGCTACTGAAAAAGAGGCCAGGAACGAGCTTCCGCTTTATCTAAAGAGAAAACCTATTCCTTTCTCTCTTCCTGATCAGCGGATTTCGGAGTACTTGTAAGTATCCAACGGGTGCTATTCCGATACTAAACAACCCACCTTCTGCTTTGAGCGGAATGAGTCAGGCTGAGCACTCACTGAACCCAATTGATAGACTTTGATGCCCCTTCCTCCTCAGGGCGCATTACGAGTGGGAAAAGGAAAAGATCTTTCTAAGAGGCATCAGACTTCCACCGGGCAAAGTCGTACACAACCGACCAGCCACTCTCTCTCCTGCTCTTATCTGAGAATTGAATATCTAAATTCATTGTAACTAAGCGCCTTCATCATCTAAAGGATCGTAGCCAAAGGGGTTACCGACTACACCAGGGCCGTAGCTTTCTCAATAGTAAAGAACTAGTCTTCAAAAAGACAGAACTGAACTCAAGGTTAGGGAGGGGAGAGACTTTGATTTGTTCAGGTGCTATTGGAAATGGATATTTTCACTCGAATTCTCCTTTATTTATTGAAAAGGTAAAAGCTTTTTGGCTGTAAACCCGGCATGAAAAGCCGTCTTTTGGGCCTATTCGAGCCATCAACTAAGAGTCCCCACATTCTTATGCAAGAACCGAATAGAGTCAGAAGAAAGATTCACAGCCATCTCTCATAGCTGTCCTCGCGTAGCCAGTTCAGTAACCGTATCAATTTGAATAGGTTTAGAGTTTGATACAACGCAAGACCGATTCAGTACATAAATAGAGAAGTATTGCACTCATCCTAGCCCTCGTCCCCAGAGTCTCTTTATTTTTAACAGCAAATAGGGAGGTAGTGGTGCTTTCTGGTATACCCCAAAACCTGGACCTGCTTGACAATGTCTTAGTCGAAGCCATGGGATGGGACGCCCTCCTCCTTCAGTTTCATGGGATTGAATAGCCCGACCTCCCAGAGGCTCCCGAGAAAGCTAGTTCAGCCTGCCGGACAGAGACTAGAACGACTCGCTTCGCTTCCCTCTGCATGATGGGCGGCTACCAATTAAGCTTATTATTAATTCCCTCCGTTCGCTTCGGTTCACTCGGCCATTTGTCCTTTCGCTTATGGACCTATGACTGCTCAGAAGAGAAAGCAGACTCAGAAGACGAGGAGGAAAAAAACGGGAACTTGCTTTGCAAGGGGGATAATCGTGCACTGTACTCAATGCCCCGTTGGTCTAGTACTATCACTGGGGACACGTATCAATATTGGACCTAGCCTGGCTGATAGGCTTTCGGCCTTGTTCTTTTTTTTGTATTCGTAATGTAATTACGTTTCTCCGGGTGTGGATCATCCACCAGCTCTTCGGGATGACTTCATTGCATTGATTTGGCAAACAGACCCTTGGAAAGGAGACAGCGTAACGGAAGGAGGAAAACAGAAGTGGGCTCAACTATTAAGGTCCTGATTTCGTACGTCCACTCGTGGGCAGCAACAAGGCACTGAAAGAGATTCCCACCTTCCCCAACTAGGGCTTTGACCACCCTACTTTATGAATCAGATGGAACACAGCACAGTCGGACGAGTCGTCTTTGGAAGATATGTATGTCAGGAAAGCTGGTGTAGTGGTTTAGACAGCGGAACCAAAGGTGTAGGGGCCCGGAAGGGAGAGAGATCGACTCGCAGAACCGTTTACGATTCCTAGCTCGACGACGACTTGGACTCGGAAGAATAGAGGATGAGACGGCTTACGTCTCGGCGGGACCCCCGCTTTGGAGAAAGCCAATTCTATAGAAAATAAAAGATGTGATTGGGATTCGGACTCAGAAGCCGAGGCAGGAAGTGATCCAGGAAGAAGGGTTCCATGGGCAGAAGACACACATATGTAGAATAAAAAAGTAGAAAGTAAATAAAAAAGAAAAGGGGCCGGGTTTGCTAGCGCCATGGATAAAGAGAGAGGGCACTTGGACCGAGTAAGCCAGCAGCTTTCCCTTCGGTCAGCAGTGAAGCAAGGATCCCTTCGTGACCAGAGAGGTAGGGAATGAACGCTCAATACCCTCGACGGAAGAGAAGGTAGCAGTTAGCTAGGCTCGCCCAATAGGGACAGGGAAAGGGACAAGTCAGTGTAGACTAGGTCTGCATGTTGAGCACTCTTTCCATCACCGGATTCCCTCTGCGCTGATTGATGCTTCCTCTGTCCTCTCTCTTCCACTTGTGCTTCCCTCTTAGCTTAGGTCGAAAGCAAGCTACTGCTTTCCTCACCACTGAGTACTCCGAACTGGTCCCCGCAAAGCCTTATACTGGGCTTGTTCCCTGTTTTTCTTTTTTCCACTTTTTGAATCAATCCCCCACTTCTCTAGCTATCCTTCTGCTTTCTCTTGTGCTGGCCAGCCTTCTGAAGCTCTTTTTGAACTACCGTCTGACATTGCCTGCTGTGAAAGATCAAGAAATGGCTTTACCGGTGGGTGCTCCCTGTCCAACTGGTACTTTCCTTATGACTCCGACTGTGGTTTACCTGAGATTAGACCGATTCTCCTCCTGCTGCTCAACCAGCTCGGTCTGACCTGACTTTGACCGCTTTCTGATCGCTGGTCAATGAAAACCCTAGATCCTTAGCCCTATCCTTTGCTGGCTGGTTGCCCCACTGGGACTACTCCTTGCTCTTTGCTTTATTGTTGGATGGGGAAGAATAAGGTTGTCTCTAGGTAGCGAAACCTACGATTAAGGTATTTAAGTTTGGGAGCATACAAGATGAAAAGAGAGTCATTTTGTAATCTTATTAAATCGGTGTTAAAACAGTCGCTTTTTCAGACCAAAAATAAACGCTTTAATGCGTGGACCGTAAGCCCCTACTCCTAATAAGTTGCGGAGTTCAGTCCCTTCCAATATGAGTGTCAGACTTGCATCACATTACCTCCTGTGCTAAAAAAAAAGCAGCTAACTGAGAATCCGCTTTTCCTGGACCCGGCAAAAGCACCAACCAGAAGTAGCAGCCATTCTATTCTAGAGCTGGGTGTAGTTCCAGTTGTTCCGGTTCGAGCAAATACATTGAATTTAGAAAGCAATTACTATCTCGCCCAGATAAAGATCCTTTTCTCGTGCCAGGTGCCAGAGTTTACCTAGTACTTTCAGTTCCATATCTGGTTGACCGAGTCAAAAGCGAATCTGGGTGCTGGGGAGTAAGCAGATCCCGTAGTCAATCCAATTCCAGTGTCAGTTCAAGACCGAGTTGGAGTTTTTTCAGTCCCTAGAAAGGGGCTTTCGTCATTGCCTGCTGCGCCGCGCATCTATATACATAAATCAAGCTTGTGCCTTGCCAAACAAACTATTGAATCCCCCAGCCAAAGCACCAGTCCCATCAGCTGAAGCAAAGGCATTAAGGGCAGGGGCACAGCCACCATAGACAGAGGTTACAGTAGTGGCATAGCCAGCACCAGTAACAAGACCAGTCAACCCACCAGCATAACTATCAGTATCAGTAGCAGCATAGGAAGCAAGGGTAGATCCAGTCGAAAGACCAGTAGCATTAGTAGCTAAGACGGGTACTTTTTAAGTTAAGCATAACAAGTACTGTAGCATATTAAGTGCCTATAATAATACCTATAAGCAAGGGCAGAGACAGTAGCATAGGCGGCATAAACTAGGGTTGTAGAACTTTCATTTTCAAGTTCTTGCTTATTCATACCCACATCCAGTAGTGTATCCAGTACCAGATCCTTTTGAAGTACCATACGCACCACCAATAGTATCAGCAGCATCTGTAGCTAAGATAGAAGTATACCTAGTATAAGATCCAGTAGTTCCAGCTTATCTACGAATAGCAAAGGTATCTATCGGTAACACCAAGAACAAAGGCGGGAACATAGGCATAAGCAAAGCCATAAGTATAGGTACCTAGTAGAGGATTAACAACTCAATTCAAATAAATAAAGAAATTAATAAATAGAAAGAAAGGCATTACCAGAAGGAAAGTAGTCCAACTCAATGTCTTACGCATCAGTGGCATTTGAATGAAAGCAGTAAGTCAGTGGCCAAGAATCATCGATTTTGGAGTTACCGGCTCAAGGCAGCTCATGGGAATTTCTTTAAGTAAGAACGATCCCCAGTGTCATCCTCTTCGTCTTCTCGAAAGGAAGCGAGTGACGAGAGGGTAGCAAAGAGAGGACCACTCTTTAGTAAGATAGCAGCCAGTGAAAGAGTAGAACTTATTCTCTCCATTCAGAGAGAGTAGAGCCCATTCCTTCATATGCTTACAGTAGTATAAGGAGTCCGTTCGTGCCTTCCCCAGAAAGCTCAGATGCGAAGAAGGGACCATAGCCCTAGTTCGGGTTCGGTGCGATAGGATGAATAAACCCGAAAGCATTGATTGAGGGTCTCCTCTTTCCTTTCTTTCTAATCCGAATCCAAATCCATGTCGCCCTCCCTAACCCTAGTTACTTTAATATCATACCTGGAAAGAGTCAACGTCAAGCCAGAGCTAGTCTAAGAGCTAGCGATACCCTAGGGTTAGGTATCATAATAGAGTCAAGTAGGACAGAACGATTAGCTTAGCAGTGAACAAGAATCATTCAATCAGCTCCAGAGCTGGGAGTTCTCCTTCTTCTTTTGCTATTTCAAATAGGAGGTCTTATGAATCGAATGAAGAAGAAATTCACTTAGATAGAGATAGAGGCAAGGCAGAATAAGCGATGTTGGAGGCAGGGCTCCTAGAAGAGAAGCTCATACCCGTCGAAAGGGAAATGATCCTTAGGTAAGAAAGGCCCCTCTCTTCACTAAGCTAAGCCGGAAAGAGAGAGAGAGTTAGATCCGAGCATAGCCATAGATGTGGAACTCTTTCGAAATAGGTAGGAATTATTCGCTAAAAAAAGAGGACAGGTGCGCAGCGGTTCGGAATCGTAGCAAGTGACATCTTCAATCAAGAAAGACCTGGCTCAAGGGAAGATAGTTCCTTCACTTCCGGGCTTAAAGAAGCGAGTGACTCTCGCAGGTATCTATCAACATATAGAGATGTCGCCCCTGTCGCTGCACTTGGAGGCCTTATCACTGTTGGTGCTTTTCATAGCGTAGTAGAGTAGCCAAGGGCGTAAGCTAAATTCTACTCCTTTTCTCTGGGGTTCGGAAGAATAGAATCTTTTGCCCTTCGACTCCGATATTCTCTTATATTATAGAACGGCAATATCCCCTGCTGCTGCCGTTGAAGGAATAAGGGCTACTATTGATGAAAATGCTATATAAGAAGTTCTTGTCTCTTTCCCGCAAACTGATTGACCGAGTTTGAAAGAAGGACCTGTTGGTGGTTTAGTTTTAGTAAGGTCATTAGGAGATTAGGACTAAGGGCATTCTCTTGAAGAAAGACCGTAGAGTGAAGGCGATATGATATAGCCAGGCCAGGAAGGATCAGAGTCGGCATTACAAGGATAGAGGTTACAGGGAAAGACTAGGTTACAGAATCAGCTGCTATTGGAATGCTTTCAAAGGGTAGAATTTCCTTGCTTCTCATCGAGATTGCCTTTGTCTTCAAAGCTTCAAGGGATGATGCTTGAACTCTTGTTCTCAAGGTAGCTACTGACTCTTGGAAAGGTATCGAAGTCACTTCCGGATTAACTGATTAAGGAGTTCCAGGCGTGAGTTAGCTTAGGTCAATCCCTTTTTGAACAACCTCTTCTGATTCACTTCCTGAATCACCAGCATTGGCTTCATTCTTACCTATGATATTCCCAAGAGCGGATTCGATAGCAGTAAGACCGGTTACGCTTACACCAACAGCAGGTAGGCAAAGGCAAACAACAGATATGGCTAAAGCACCGGTAAGACCAAGAGCGCAAATGAAGACAGCTTCTATGCCAAGAGCGTCTGCGTTGAGGAGATCTGGGTATTCTAACCGGTGGTAGAGGACTGGCAATTGAATTACTAACCGCAGTTGCTGTACTAGCACTTCAATTAGCTGTGATAGTATCCGTTGGTGCCGTTGTTAGAGTGAGCGTTCCCGCTGCATCGAAAATAGGAAAGTCTTCAATTAACCGGTGTAAGCCTATCCACTCTTACTATGAGTGGTTCCGGTGTGCTAGAATCAATGGCTGAGAATGCGCTGTGAGGAAGAAAAGGCCTCTTTGGCAACTATTGAATACGGTCTTTGAGAATCAACTGCTATTGGTGCTTGCTCTGGTGCTTATAGCCTCGTATACGGATCTGGATCACGATCTCGATATGGAAGGTATGCTGCTGGTAGTGCCCCTGCCTTTGCTTCAGGTGGATCAACTTTCTTTGCTCCCTTTATAGCTGGTGGTTATCCCGAGTCAATTCGGTAAAATAGCTATTTATACCCCTTTTTTAGCCCTTAAAGCTTCTTACTCCGCCACTAATGCGGGTGGATCGACAAGATCAATGGCTGGCTACTGGTCTTGTTTGTTAAGTGAAGCCGCTGCTGGATCAACGCTAAGGGATGCTGGAACAGGCAAGGATGCTGGCACTAGTCTCGCTGCTGGTGATGGGTCTTTAACGGATGCAACTATTTTATGTTGTTTCGCCTCAACCGAATCAACGGGATCTACTGTTGAGGGTGGCTTTGTGGGAATAAAGGCTTTTCCATTTTATAAATCAATGGAAGGGTTGATGAGATGGAGGAAAGCAATGTGGAGGAAAAAGACAGGATCGAAGAACAGAAAAGGAAAGGTATATGCGCCATCCCCGTGCTGCTTGTTTCGACGGCAAGCCAAGCTATGGATCGGCCGGCTAAACAACAAAGACCGGGAGCATTAAAGAGTACATTTAAGTAGCAGAATTTTGAACGTACCCCTACCCTCTTGCTTTGGCGGCTGCTGCTGGAGTTGCTGTGTGTGAGCGGCTTTAGCTGAGCCTGACATGCTACCACCTAACATTAGGGAAGTCAGACTAGAAGGAGGCCTAGGACGGAGTTGGAGACCATTAGCTTTGGGGGCCCCGGTCTTGGTGTATCCAACCATCGCCTTCCAGCAGTCACGAAGGACGGCAGCGATGTACGGAATGCCCGGGCTACTGCCTATAATACCTTCAAGAATAGGCCTTAAGTCATTGATTCAAGTCCAGGGAATTGGACTGCAAGTCAAATGACTGAAAAGAAAGGTCCCATCATGTATAAGGAAGTTTCAGGCTGGAAGGTTGCGCAGAAACCGGAGAGACAGTCAATCTACTCGCCAAAAGGAAGAGCATCGATTGCGCCTTTCTTTAAGGTAAGTGCTATATTATAGTTAGTTATTCGACGGTTCCTTTTGTCCACAAGCAAGTTGTTACCACACGGAATCGGCGATGAAACCTGTATAGCCAACCAAAGGGCCACCCCTGCAAGAAAAGGCCCCCATCTATAGTAAGGCTAACGCGCCCTTTATTAGTCAACCTTTCGAGCACAAGCAAGGCTTTCAAAGAGGCTCTGAAAGAGGTGCACGCATTCGCCACTCGTATTGGGAAGCAACCAGATCTCCTATGGAAAGAAAGTCAGTCATCCAGTTCAGTGATCTATCCTAGGGGAAGATCCCGGCAATACCAAGACCTAGCCAAGCTAAGTAGGCGCATTCCACTCATGAATAATGAATATATAAGAAAAAGGATGGGATGCTTCAGGAGTGCCCTAATCAAGAGGCCATTGGAATCGCTAGAAAGAAGAAAGATTCGCTACCTATTTCGACAGGACACGAGCGATTGAGACAGCAGATAGAAGAGCGTTACCTGCTAGCGGAGAAAGAGAAGCGCTAAGAGTTGAGACCCTTTCTTCAAAGAGAATCCCGCTTCGCTCATTCGTAACAAGAAAAAGACTGAACCACAAGGATCTAAGTAGGCATCTTTTGTTGATGTTCACGAGACGAAGTCCTTAGATCCGGCTTTGGTGGATGGAGTTGGAGAATACATAGGTCAAGACAAGAATAGATTGATGTAACATAAGTGGTCGCCTTCATAAGGCCGACCAAGGTAAGGTTTCAGCGCAAAAAGATTCCCTTTACTTAGCCCCCATATCTCTATCTCTCTACCCGGAGCCCTCCTATTCATATATCGGTGCGAAAGCTGCTGCCCTTCCTTCTTTTTTTTTATCAGTTGGCAATTTGTCAGTCGATCGGAAACGTTTATGGCAGATCTCATGCAAAGACAGTTGTACACGGGCCTTTCCGCTGCTATTGATATTGACTTGGGCTCATCAGTATCATCTCCGTCCGCCGTTGCCATGCATCGACAAAGACTTTCGCGCCCAAAGAACCGCTTCTATTTTAGGGCGGATCCTTCCTTTCTTAAGAATGATTGCACACGGTTAGGCGAAATGAGTGAGAGCCGTGAGACTAAAGGCGGTACATTAAATTCGTTTCATTTAGTGCACCGATCGGCGGGATCCGCTAACCCTCACTCTGGATCAGGTAGCGCATCCCCAACTCCAGTGTCATTATGGATGGAATTGACTTGCTTCATGAGCAGGAGTGGACTCGTTCCATCCTTACTTTTCTTCCTTTCACGAACGCTGCGTTCGGGAGAGCCTTCCAGGTCGGGGCCCGCGTTATCCCAAGGTTCATGGGTATAGTGGAGATCCAGGGAATATAGCGCTCAAACAGCCAACAGGGGTATTCAAACGTAAGCCATAGGGCCTACTTCCTCAGGGCCCGGAGCATCCTCTGTGATTGATGCGAACAAATCTCGAGTTACTGGTTTTGCTAACTCGACGATCCGCCCCACCGTAAACCACGAGAGGTAGATTCGAACCCATCGATCTGCCCTATCATCCCTTCGTTCGATTCTCCTTCTATGAATGGAAGGATAGTTGGGAACCCGGATCTTGTTAATAGAACTCTCACGGTCATCTCACGTCGCCCCTCAGGCACACCTCCATACACCATTTCTGGAGGGAGATGGCACACTGCTTTAAATAAAGCGCAGTGAAGAGCAGACCAGACTAATGGCATGTTTGACCTGCCTATCGTCAGTATCCAGACGATTCTTAATAGGATTCGATTCTATTTCATGAATTGTAGGTGCAAAAGCGTCTACTCTCATTGAGGTAAGTAAGCCCGGCTAGCCCGATATTGAGGTAAGCCCCCGATATCCCGATGCTATTAGGAGCTCTTGTTGATGTCTATGAAAGCATGGGAGCTGTCTTCTTTGAGAGCTCTATGTGGGAAGGGGGGGTTCGATAAACCTTAGGAATGTGCTAACCCTGTTGGTTTAGATCAATCTAGGACAGAACTGAATAGATTAGATATGCTCCTTCTAGGCGACGAAGAAGAAAGAAGCTAATAAAGTTGCCAGTGGGACCGCTTATCCCGACACCCTGGTACTAGAGTAGGTAACCCCTGATATTCAAATTGTCTTACTGAACTGAGCTTCTTTTCTTAAGGCGAATGCGCCTCCCCGGCAGATCGGGAGAAAGGGTCCCATCAAAGATTGAAGATTTCCCCTGCTTTCTTCTTCATTCTCGATTCAAGTGAGGCCTGTTCCAAGGTCTTCCCCACTGCAGGTGAATTTCCCATTGGAATTGTGAAATCCGGCATTCCATCCTTTCTAAAGTCTTGGTCTACGGGCACCCCTCCTATCCTGATTGATTGTCTTACTGATTCTCTTGCCCAAGAAGACGGAATGAGTTTCCGGTTATCTTTGTCTATGTCAGGGAAGGTAAATAATATACTATAAAGTACCGGCTCTAAATGCGCTTTTGCAATGGTCGAAGCAAGAGCCGCTCGTGTTGCTGAAGGCAAGGAGGGTACCGGCAGATAATGTGCCAAACACATGTCTCAATTATGAGCCGTTCCTTTTCTTAAATCTCTGTCTTTGTCTTTTTACTGGAAGTTTCAATAAGAAAGGGGATAAAGTCCTAACTTTAGGAATAAATGAACGATCTTGCCAAAGAGAGAGCTAGCCCTTGAAAGGCTTCTTCTGAAGATAACGTATGCGCCCTCACGTCTGCGTCTGCTATAGAACTAGAACTAAGGGATACTCAAAGGGACGGAGGAATTCTTAAACCGGAACTACCCAGCTACCTAGCTAACTAGATAGAAGGGAAAGGACGGCGAACCCAGAGATCACCCGAGGGTAGACTCGTGGGACAAGAAGCTACAGCCCTATCAAAGGAAGTCGGTCCATAGGATAGAAGAATACGGCTGATTGGGGGAAGGGAATTCCTTCTTCTTGTCCTTCGATTGTGCCCATCTATTAGGAATCGAAGTTAGCGGGCTAACTATGAATGTCGGCTTTACCGGGCTAACTATTCAAAGATGAAGTCTTTCCCCTGCTGGGCTTTCCTTTCCTGGTAACAGACTACTATTGTACCATTCTAGCATACTCTCTTTCTTATTGAAGATAGTCTGTTTCATTTAGTATGCTCTGTACCATTTTAACAGACTATCTTGCTTTGGAAACGGGTATGTTCTCTCTAGTAGGAGAAGTCAGATAAGAAGCAAGGAGAAGATAGCTGTCTTTCCTGTAGGATACTAACCCTCTAGCTCTTCTCTTTCGCTAAGGCCATTGAAAGCTGTCTGATATGGCTAGTCTCTCTTTATTTAAATTTACCCCACGACGAAACTCTCCTTTGTTTCACGGGATGGATTTCATTAACACGGATAGACCTGAAATGGTCTTCGCAAGCATACCGCTTTTAGTAGAGGAATGAGGACGAGATGCGGTGTCCAGTCGTATTGGTAGGGATCGCTATGCCACCTGTCTTTTTTATCCTAGGCGTACTGCTTAGCAAAGAAAACGGTAGGTCATAGACTGGAGGACCCCCTGCTACATCGTGATAACTCTCTTCAACCGGATCAACTTAGAGATTGAGCTCGATCAGCTCACTTCTCCCCTGCGAGTAGAAGCTCAATCAATCGGAGGAGTGGCAAGCAGCAGAAAGTCTTCAAAGAGCCGCTCAATGGAAGGCGTACCTGGTAGGTCAAGCGTTGAGCGTCTCTCTTTCCTTCAGCTGTAGTTCAACGTGGTCCAGGAAAGAGAATTTAGTAAGAGTTCTTGAAGAAAAAGATAGCCACTCTATGGGCAAAATCTGTGTTCATGGCAATGCGGCCTATAAGTTTATGTCAATGCAAGACTGTTGGGAGAAAAGGTTACGATAGCGAGGTTAAGAAGTTAAGGTATGAACAAGATAGATTTGATTCTACTGGGTTAAGTAACTGTCGTTGGGTTCTCGTTTTATCTTGTGGTACTAGTGGTACATGCAAAAGGTTAGATGCTTTAGACTTTCAAGCACTCCCAAAGCTCTAACCCTTCGCGCTCCTCATTCCTTTATACCCGGCAAAGTCCGCCTTAGAAGATCCGATCCCAAGCCCCATCCTCCTGTTTTCTTCTTCTCGGAAACGAGGAGCCCGTCAGCCTTCTGAACGAAAACCTCCTTTTTCAACAAATACGCTCTTCCATTGAGGCCCTCTTTATTTTATACGCTTTCCTTTCACTTTATTGTCTCTAATATACATATCATTATTGCAAAAACCTGAGTTAATCGAATATAGATAATAAATAACATTTGTCCTTAATTAAAAGAACATTGGCATTGTTTATTCAATGTTTAGTTTTAAACAAATGTGCAATTTGTCCAAGCGCTTAATGATATTTGGTTAACTTCATTTGTTAGTTAGCTTCATTTGTTTGTATGAAAAATCTACATATTATGAACAGTAAAGTAAACACAGTCGGTCATAAAATTTAGTTCTCGTTTTCACCTCGTACTCTTCATGTGTGCCCATCTTGGACCCATGCATAAATAGACAAACGGTATTGGTGAGGGACTAAAGACATGTTGCTTCTAATAAAAATTGAGTTTCAATGATGAATGTAGTGTTGGTGTGAGGTAGTAATAGTTTTTTCATGTTTGATTTAGTTACAATTAGATAACGGAATAGTCAGAATCATAAATTTTTTTTTTTCGATTGGGGATTACAAGGATGCGGGGCAGGGGGGAAGAGAGAGCGAGCCGCATACCTGTTTTTTCCACCAGAGGAACCGGACACCAAGCTTAGCCCTCCACCAAGTATTATAATCCACCAAAGCACACCAAAAATTCCTCCAACGTTGGGCCCAGGGGTTGAACCCCGGACCTAGGTGAACAACCCCAGCCTTTTTTCCACCCGGCTGGGGACTTGTGTTCAGTTAGAATCATATTTAATTTGAATAGAATTGAATAATATAGGATAAGATTAAATTTATGAATTCAAAAAATTACCTCTACATTAAATAATGTTAACATAGAAACAGTAGCAAGTTCATCAATGTTCGACACGGAGGAACAACTGCCACAACACCAGGCAAAACCACCACACGATGCGAAGAAACCAGAGAAAATGAGCAACATATCATTCAATATTAGGCCATCGACGTAGCGCACTCACACCGCCATCATCAACCGCCTCATTGAGACCCTCTATGTCCTCTCCCAACACTACAGATCATTGCACATGACGATGCGACCGAGGTCACTCACCATATCAAGGATGAGACCTTTGCTACCGTTGCAACCTCCACTGTTGCGATGACGACGATGGTATCGAATTCCCAAATCTACTCTAAGGAGATCAGCAAGCACAAGCTCGACATTGTCAAATCTAGATAGTCTGCTAAAGTTTTTGTTGGATGTGTGCTCCACAGTCAAGAAAGAAGACCCAAAAGGGTAAAATCAACAAAAACAATCCTAACTCACCCACCTAGACTGGATTATCAGTTTCGAGTGGAGTTGGGTATTACTAATTCGTGAAGTACCATATGACATTATTTACATAATATTTTTATCTAATGATATA
>JAULLE010000009.1:180473-197929 GCA_035668155.1 Sarracenia purpurea
CCCAAAAGACCGGGGGCAAAATCCTTGACTGTCTTGCTTACCTCTTGTAAGGGCAGAATTGTGATAAGTGTCTGTCATCTTTACACTAAGTTGTATGAGCGTAATCCAAGTTTTCACCCAATTCAACTTCGAGAATGTCTTCTCTTTCATGCGCAGTTTCCTCCTTAGTCTTCCGTACTATGATGTTCCCTCATGCCGGGAAGGAAGAATGAAATCATAATGAGGCATCCATCCCTTAAAGAAAGAATAGGAAAGGAACGGAGCCTCTCCTGCCACACTTAAGGCAATCAACTGCATTCAAGTCACCGCTAGGACCAGGAGGTAGTCTCAGTGTCCGTCAAGGTAGCTGCGGAAGGGAAGGGTTATAGCAAGCCAACCATTCTTTCCTTCTACTACTCCGCCTTCCATATCTGCTTTCTCTGTCCCCGGACTCATTATCCCTCTTCCCCAGGCATTCCTTCAAAATATCCCTATATCAGGAAGACGCTGAAGTGGGAGTCCTCTTTCTTTCGGCTATTCTTGATTTGAGGGAGGAAGAGCGGATTTGAATCCGGAAGGAAGATCGCGGCAAGTGAGCCGCAGGAAGGTGACATGGTTTCGTCCGTGCTCAAAGTCCAATTGCCTAACTGGCCAAAGAAGGAAAAAATAGTCGACAAGGAGCTGACCAAGTGGTCAGGATGTGCTAATGGAAGAGTGTCGCAATCGCCAAAGAAAATAGTGTCGCACTCGTCTTTGTCTCTAAACAAGACCTACGTGCCTGATCAAAAGATTCTAGGCGCTAGTTTCCTATTAAATTAAAGATGGGCCCGCTCTGCGATCTCAGGTGAGAATTCCTGAGGGTTCAAATTGACATGGCCTCGAGAGGGCCAATGCGCCTTTGTCCCCCATAGGGACTCGATCTCACAACTGGCACGGTAGCCGGGGTTTTTTCTTTTCCTCGTCCGGAATGCAGGCCGCTAGTCCCTACAGGGGACGCGCGAAAACCCCATCTACTCGAAGGAGTGATCATCACTCCAGTACCGACGCGAAGTTTCACCTACGGGATAGCAATGTTTCTTTGCCCCGGCCGCCGGTATGCCCGGAGGACTGACCGGACAAGGTATTCCCCGCCAAGAGAAACGTCTAGGCAGTCTGCTATGCTTCCTGAAAGGTTTGAATCTCCTAGGGCTAAGCTCTTCTGCAGCTAGGGCAATGTGGTCTCCTATCTCCGACCGAGCATAAGAGTGTCTGCTATTCCGGTAAAAAATAAAAAAAGTGCTGGGCCTTTCCTTTACTTCAAGTTGCGATATGGTGCCACCAACCAACCTTGACGGGATGTTTAAGAATTCTTTCCTGCCTTGGTAGTTTCATAAGGCTAGTTCCGCAAGGCCTGAGGTCAAGTCTTCCCCTCCTATTTCTTATCTACTATTAGTACGAGCTCTGCCCCTTAAACAGCTATTAAGGAAAATAAGCCTTATCGCCGAAGCGAACTACTGTGCCTGGATCAGATATTCCTCCATGAGCTGTGTAACTTCTATCGGTCACTTTCGGAGATCCCCTAAGTAAGCGCCTAGATAAGGGGTCCAATTCTCAACCGTACGTAGATTGGCTTAAGAGTTGCTTATAGGAAGTGCCTACACGAGTGCCTTGGATAATAGCTGTTGAAGAGACAGAACTTTACCTATGATCGGGGAATTCGAGCCTATTCTAATGATGTAGAGAGTGGTGGGACTAAAGAAAGAAGAAACTCTGCAATAAATGGAGGGTCTAAAGTCGGAGACCTAGAATCAAAGTGAAGGAACGCTGCCCCTATAGCTGCGTGCTTTTCTGCTGCTGGCTGGACCTGAGCGAAGAGATAATGCCTCTATAGCAGCAGGAATTGGGTAACTTCAATGAAATGCCTCTGCTTCTGCTTCCGAAAGAGCTTCTTAGTCTGCTTCTGCGTAAAAGAATTGCTGTGCCCTAGCTTGGGCAGCTCACCGCTTGCGGCATTACATGTTAAACTTCACCACCATGCTCATTGCTAGGATGGAACCTTTGAAGCACATATTCGAGAAACCATCATTGACAGGCAGAATAGCTCGTTGGCAGATGCTCCTCACAGAGTTCGACATCATCTACGTAACTCAGAAAGCAGTGAAAGGGCAGGCCATTGCAGATCAGTTAGCAGAGACTCCAATTGAAGATAACGAGTCAATGCAGATCTTCTTCCCAGACGAGGATGTCTTGCGCACAGAAGAAGAAGAAGAGGAGTACCCCGATTGGAGTATGCTTTTCGATGGGGCAGCTAATGTAGCTGGAAATTTAATTTGAGCAGTCCTTATAACGATCTAAAGTTTGATTTATTCCTAAGACATAGGATGCCTCTCCTAGAACAACCTTAGCACTTCGGCACCCCGACGGGGCCTACATTTGCTGGGCTTGAATTTCAAATTTCGAGGAGAACCGGGTCTTTCTTATCATTTCAAATTCCAGTGATCAATAAGTCATCTACATAAAGAGCGAGTCTCTTTATATTCCTACCACTGAAAAAAATGTATATGCAATGGTCTCTTGTGTTCATCACATAGCCTATGCTAGGCTAGCATCATTCAATTTCATATACCATTGCCGGGAGGATTGCTTAAGTCCAGAAAAAGATTGATTAAGTTTATACTTAATTTCCTTTTTCCACATAGCCTTCTGGTTGTTCCATTTAGATCTCCTCTTCCAGATCCCCATTTAAGAAAGCTGTCTTAACATCCATCTGAAACTACTCAAAATTAGAATGAGCAACAATAGAGACAATAACTCGAATGGATGTTATCTTAGCTTAGCTACAGGTTAGAAGGTATCTACATAGTCCCTCCTTTTGGGTATATCCCTACTTCAGTGAGGATGGTGTTAGCGGGGACTTTGACTTGCCTTTAGGCCCGCCCACTATCAACTATTCTCCTCTTACGGGAAAGAATCAGTTGTGGACATAGTCAACCTGCTACTAGGAGCGACGCCCTTAGCCCATTACTGACTTTAGGCAGTCATCGAGGGTTGACGAATTCCTTATCAAGCTAGAAGCAAACTTTAAAACCTATTATTCCCTTAAACAAAGGAGCTCCAGCGAGAGATCTCCATAATTCGTTTTTCCTAGGGATGTCAGTCTCTTCTTCCGTTGAGGTCCGTACGATAAACTTCGTAGACTAAATAGATCAACCTGCGATTGTAGGCACCTTTTCTCACCTTTCAGTAAAAGAAAGGAAAGAGCGGAAGCTAGGTCCCTTAACTTACCCGTTCGATTCATTGTTCTACTAAAGTAGAAGTGCAAAGCGAAATACCCATTTTGAAACTAACTGTTAGCCAAGGATAACAAGCAACTCAACCAGAGGGATAAAAACCCTTCTCTATAAGTAGGGAAAAGATAGGGCGCCCTTCTTTATATTGCTATCCCCATCGGGCAGAGACCCCGTCTTGGACATATACTGGATCTGGATTGGATTCACTGAGGCTGTTCAAAGAGGGAGAGGTCAACGAAAGGCAAAGGCTATTCCCATAGCAATTGATTGGGCTTATGGATTTTCAGTTTTCTTATGGGGTAGTATGGGATCCGTAGTAGGCGATAAAATCACACCCCTTTGATCGAGTATGCTACCAATCCATTTTGACCTCTTATTCTAGTCTGTGCTTACGGAGGAGCACGCATGCAAGAAGGAAGTTTGAGCTTGATGCAAATGGCTAAAAGATCTTCCCCTTGAAATGCCCTTTCTATTCATATGATTCTCAATCAAATCAAAATCTGTCTATCCATTCTTACAGCTACTACTCTACTACTTGTGGGGTGACGGCTAGTTTTTCTATCTTGGGGGATATCATTCTTGCCGAACCCAATGCCTATAATTGCATTTTAGGGTAAAAGAGGGAATTGATTCAAGATCCCCTTGCGCCCTACAACCCGAAAGTGACTCTCTATCAAAGCACCTGCGGTGGGCTAAGCGCAAGGAGTCTTAGAGTCTCGATACTGGCTAACGGAAAAAGAACGGCAAAGAAGTAGTTGTTCTACAACCCCCGGAACTGTACGCATCGCTTTTCGAAACAAGAAGTGGTTTCTTTTCTCTAAGTCGCTCTGCGAAAACGGTTTTCTGTCTACGAGCGCCTGTCTGCCTTCACGAACGTATAGTAACTCACTAGCCCTAAACCGTAACTGAAACACTATCTTTTCCAACCAAAGCCGCCATCCAGATTCAGAAGCGGAAAGAGTTTACTGAAGAGGCTTTCATCTACGGCCTCCCTAACTAGAAAGAAAGAGGGGATCAAAAAAGCTTTCAACTAGTAACGCCTTGAATAACAACGGCTAAAGTGAAAAGCCTACCGCCCGTACCTGTTCTCTACCCGGACCTAATCCAAGCACTGAATCGATCAAGTTGGTTTCCGAGCGGGTTCCGCTTTCATAACTAATAAGGCGTAAAAGAAAGGTCTTTTCTTGAAAGGTATATTCAAAGAAACTGAGCTTACCAAGAGTTCCGGAACTAGAGAGATAAGAGATAGGATTTGTTCTCCATACGAGGGAAAGTACTTTTCGTCTATCTGATCTCCTTGACCTGAGTCTCGGTTTTAGCGATATTCGTTCCTTCTCTCAGGCTCAAGCTCTGTCTGGTCTTCCTTCCCCATTCCCCACAGGCTTCCGGGAGTGCCGGCTCTGTACTCTGTTCGGACCATAAGACTTGCAACACTGACTTACCGAAAAGACTGACTGCTTTCCGACTTTTCGTTCTGCCCCTACTAGTAAAGGGGCTTTAGCCTTACAACAAGCTTGACTTAAAAGGCTTGAAAGAGTTTGATCTATGATACGCTTGAACTGAACTATCAGTCCTAGAAAGAACCCGCTTACCGTGACGGAAGAAAGACGGATTTCTTCTCTAAGCAAAGCCTATAAGCAAAGCGACTCTCTAAGCCAAGGTTCCCTTTTTTCCCAAGTGCACTTCGGCACCAGACTAGCCGACCTACCTTGTGTCTCTGTATTTCCCTAAGCTAACTTATACAAAAAAGAATGAAGCAAGGAGTTTTTTCTCTTTTCAAAGCAGTCTTACCGTAACCACTACCGGAACTGGTACTGGTGCCTACTTCCTATGACAGAAGGTAATCGCCTAGCTTACTTCTTTTCCTTTCTACAAAGAGTAAGGAATTTTTTCTTTGCCTTTCTACTTGCCGTACTGACTAACTGCGGTATTCGAACTGTAGGCTTGACTAACTGCACCTTCTCTTTGATATCCCTCGACCTGTTACCGCTACTGGCTCCCGGAACTACCGTCCAACCAAAGTGGAAGGCGGAAAGCAGAAAGCGACCTCTTTTATTGACTATGAAAGCCGGCAACAAAGCAAGGAGTTTCTACGACTACTTGCCCTATCTCTTAAAGCTTCACTAGCGAAAACTGTTTCATTTCTACGACCAACCGAGAGTCCCTGTGCTATGGCTCACACCCGGAATAAGGTTTTTTTCTTCAAATGTAGGGTATTCGTCACCCAGCTCCACTACTCACAAGCGCCCCTATAAATGTTTGCGTCCCTTTGGTAATACTCTTGCGCGACTCGGACAGCACCATAAATGCCAGCGTTATCCAAAGTCTCCCGATGAAACTATAGAATCTGCTCCGTCCATTCTGGGAGGCCGACGATATAAGACGGAGATCTCCTAGTGCGGAAGTGCCCGTCCCATTGAACTTGCCCGCTCATAATTCGGCTTCAGAGAGTGGGGAACCCAGTCCTATCCCAATGTCGTTGCTCGAGGTTCCAGCAAGTACACCTCGTCGTAACTGGTGGATTCATATGTCTGAATCCTTTTTGCTTTCTTCCCCGGGGTTTATTTGTGAAAGCAAATTTCGAGTATGAAATAAAGATTCACACAAGAAAAGTGATCACAACAATCTCCCTTTTTTTTAGGTCTTTATTAAGATGGTGGTGGGTTCTCCTGGGAAGTCTCTCGGCTTTCTCGTTAATTACATATACCATAGGAGAAGACATTTTATTCTAAGATCAGTGAGATCTTTACATTTTTAAACAGAAGAAAATGAGAAGAAGAATAGGGAAGAAGATGCAAGAATTCCGGTCTTCGAGGCCTTGCTACCTTGTCTTTGTCCTTTGGGTTCTTGGGGACTTAATCTCCTCCTTATCCTACTGAGAGCTTCTCTTTATTTCTCCTTCAAGCACTTGAGTGCCTCTTCAAAGCTCCAAGTGTGAAGTCGTTTGTAAAAAAACTTGTGCGCATGTATATGTTAGGTTTATATATCCTATTTATAGCCTTCGTATTTCTTTGAGAGAGTGGAGATCGGAGTCAAAGGGAAGGATAGCACCAAAGCGAAACACCTACTTCAAGGCAAGGAGAGCAGACCAAGTCGGAGAAATAGGTTTTAAGGAACCAAGTCAGCAAGTTGAAGCTCAAGGACGAATGAGTTCTTGAGTCAGCAAGCTTTCTCCTCTTTGGCCCCCTTTCCAGCACCAAGGCACCAACAAAAGCGAAGCGTAGCGACCAAATCGAAGAAGAGAAGGAGAAGGGAGCTTACTCCGCTTAGAGAGAGTGGAGATCGTAGTCTCAATCCTAACCTCATAGAAGGTCTTTTCATGGTATACCTTCCTCACTAGTATTCCCATATCGGGATCGGGGACCAAGACGAAGCGTAGTACCATACCCGAACCCACCTCTCGCTAGTCTTACTGATTTTTCCGACTTGGTGGTGGAAAAGGGAATAAAGCATGATTGCGAACTACACTAAGGTGTAGATAAACTCGTTAGCGGGAAGAACAACGACTAGCAGTACGAGGAGGCGATTCAGCAAGAGAGGCACAGGACCCCTACCTAGCCGATCAAGATCCTCAATAGTCAAGAGAAAGAAGTCGATCGAAACGGTTCCTTCAGTAGTTAGTTACAAATGTTTGATAGGAAGGGCTTAGCCATTGTTGTCCTCTTTCCCGCACGAGTCATAACTGATACTAAGGTGTCAAGGCGGTCGATCCTGACCTATCTACAAATAAATAAAATATCCCGAAGCCTCTTTAGTTGGATTCTCTTTAAGGCCTTTAAGGCATCGTGTTGAGGTTGAGTCGGGATTTGAATAAAAACTAGATTTTGGGGTCAAGGGAATGACTCCACTCCTCTGCCGGGGCTCGTTCCGAACCGGGCTTCATTCAACTCAATCACTTGGCAGGGGGGTTATAGGGGGATTTGGCCTACCAACTGCAGGCTCGGGTGGGGGAAAGGAGATGGAATCAACTCGACCAACTCATCTTTCTTTCGATGAGCACTCGACCGCTCTCCTTTCCTCTTTCTTTTCCTTAGAGAGTTTCTCGCTTTCGTAGTCTAGCATAACATATTATTATACTATAACATAGTATACTTGCGCATAGTTTAGCATAGCAGTCTACCTTATCTTATCTTATAGAGTCTTGATGCTTGATGCGTAATATTACAATTCTTCTTTCCTTTTATCCACTATAGCAATAGATATACCAAAAGAGCAAAAAGTGACTATAGATAGGGCGTATGAATGTTGGCAATTTTTCAGGCATAACGCACAAAGCACTCGACTCCCATGGTTTAGAGTGCAACAATCAACAGGCATCGACTAGACTAGGATGCCACACCTCCCACTCGCAAGAACACGAAACCTGAAGTAGATAGGCAGTTATCAAGATCACCGCACCAATCAACAACGGGGTAAACTCAAATCTGAGTCCAGAAAAAGCATTCTTCATCCTCCTCCATAGTATCAACATACCGAAAATGAAAGATTTTCTAGATCATACCTTGATTAACTACCCAAACCAATCAACACTACACGTGTCACAAGGTTTACACACTATGATATATTGACAGGCCATGAATTCGGTGGGCACCAAAGACCTTCAACTTAACTGTTTATACCTAACTTACCCTTCGAATTACAGGGCTTAGGACACTAACAGTGCTACTGCTTATTTCTTAAAATAGAGTATGCAAAGCTGGCTCCACCCATCTATGTACTGACCATACTCAACAATGTAGCTTATATGGTATTAGGTGCACTAGAGCTGGCATGATCGCTTCTATATCTTCCATCTCCTAGACTACTACTATACTAAAGGGGGCAAGCAAAGCCCTTCTTAGAAAGCAATTAACTCTTAGCAATACTTCACCATCACCCCTAGTAAATGATGTAGCGAGTGCAGAATCAACAAGTTCCAAACCTTACCCTTGATAAAAAGATATTGAAGCTGCTTAGCCCAAACACTTGTATTAGAGTGTAAAAGTAAAAAAATGCAGTCCCAGTAATGAATCGGGAGAGTTCTAGCTCCAACAAAGAAATTTATCATCCCAATGGATGAAAGACGATATGGGAAAGGAAGTCTCCACTCCATTTTTCCCTTGGAGCGAACTATATTGCTGTAAGCTCAGCCTAGAAATATCCATCAACGTTTTGGGTTAGGAAAGACTAACTCCTAACTAGGTTCGACTTTACAGGAAAAAGAACCCCATCGAAACTAAAAAACTCGATCATCTCCTTCATTCTAACCACGTTCAGAAAGAGCTCTTTCATTTCATAAAGGCAATATGGATGGACTAGACTCAATAT
The DNA here is from genome assembly GCA_035668155.1 of Sarracenia purpurea. Classification (NCBI taxonomy): domain Eukaryota; kingdom Viridiplantae; phylum Streptophyta; class Magnoliopsida; order Ericales; family Sarraceniaceae; genus Sarracenia; species Sarracenia purpurea. Next base: position 189,029 of record JAULLE010000009.1, read on the forward strand.
CTACGCGGGTCAAGGTACAAGATTCCTTAAGAAAAGGCTTCATCCAAAACTCTCAATGCGCGAGCGAAATCAATCCCTTCACTCTCAATACATACCCATTTCCGGTAAGGGCACTGTCGGCAAATACTCGAATCCATTGACAGGCGTACAGGAGGAACCTTATGACAAACTAAAGCCTTGCAGAGGAATTCCTTTGCCTTATATATTTATATTAGTAAGCTCCTCTAAAAATTCCTTTAAATAGGGGATCAAATGCGATATCAAGCTCACTATATCGAGTTGGGTCCCCCGTTTAGTCTATGGGCATTCGCTGTGCCAACTCTGATGCGGAACCTAGGATATTTCATCATAGCTTCGGATTCTACGACCAGCACAGAACTTACCGAAGATGTTGCAAAAACACAAGTGACGTCAGGTTTTTTCGGGTTGAAAACAAACTATCCGAAGCGGTCTAACAACTTCGTCTGATAAGGTGCCCCAATCTCACTTACGAGCCTTACTAGTACTAGTAAAAGGGCTCTACCATCACCAAAAATGCATCAACATCTTTCAAACAAAGGCTTACTATTAATGGAAATGCCAGATATCCAATCTTTCAGGTTCAAAGAATAGGCTCCTAGTGTTTTTCTTTTTCATATAAGAAATGCAAAGGGGAAGATTCCGGATTCCTACTTCTTTGACCTAAACAAGTTCGCTGTATAAGATAATCTCAACAAAAAGAGGTGAGAGTCTGATCTATCAATGGCCAATCAGGAATAAATATAGGTCTTCTAATGAATCCCCTAGAGAAGGATAGGGGAATACCTTTACTCTCTTCGCACTAACGTTAAGAGCAAATTCAAGCTTCTTCAGTACGGCATCTCCTTGACCGAAGGAGTATGGATATAGATAGAGTGGAAGCCTTCAGCACTAGGGATAAAGGAATAGAACAAGTTTGTGCGATACGCAGCATCAAGCAACGGTGAGAGAGAAGCAGGAGTCAAAGTTGTGACATGGTTGATCTCGATCATTATAAAAGAAATATCTTCGATCTCGTTACAAACCAAAGAAAGCCGCAATTCATAGGCGAGACTCTAACCGCAATTGCAGGAATAGATGGAGTGAGAAGGTCAGTCCTTCGTGAGTGAAGAACTTTTTCGACTTGCATGTGTTAAGCATATAGCATCTCCATCTCTCACATCTTCAAACCAGCTTCCTCCACACGCTCAATCAGTTGCAAGTTTGCTTCATGCCCGGGGACCGGCTCAATGAGCACCTTTGGGCGGACACTACTCTGTTATCTTGGATTCTTCTTAAGCATTAGCGAAAGACTTTGCAAAAGATCAAATGAGAGAATTCGATTCGTATCTTTTAATTAAATAAATTAAAATTTTAAGAAAATGGAAAATCCCCGTCACGGATCGTCTCGTCATTCTTACTTCTACGGATCTTTCTCGTTCTCGAATCGGACTTAGACTTCTTGCTCTTAGAGCTTCGAACTGACCTTTACTTACAACTTAGCCCTGGGACACTCAGTCTTGTTTGGTAAACGGGTAGTTAGTCTCATTCTGTTGGCTTGGCTACTTCCAATCCATTCTATCGCATTTTCTTATTATAGTTCTCATCTCAATGGCTTGCTGATTCAGGAAAGCTTCTACAATTTTCGCCAGCCTCTTTTCTTTGCCTAGAACTTGCCCCAACCGCCACTCCCCTCTGCTCATCTCCATGGTGGAGTAGCCAGTTCTCACTCGCTGGACTTGAACAAGGATTGTCTTTATCCCTCCCTAGAAGCGTAGTTTTGGGTAGTGCAAATGGGCTTTTGCCCGATCCAGCAATATCGCGTGAATAAGAGGGAAGGTCTACCGTCAGTGTGCTCCTAGCTCTTGCGGGTGGGTAGCTTCCCTAGTCTGATAAGGTAGCTCCGGTAGTCTCGAGAAGCTGCCGCTGGGCCTTCTTTTTATAGGTCCACTAAGTCTCCCATTTCCGAGGTAACTCTCACTATAAAGAGTAGCGACCTATTCAGCGCCATAATAGTTTGTCGCATAAAAAGCCGCTCTCCTCTGAGCTGAGCTCCGAAGTCTGGATTTTTTCCTAAAGCCTAAAATCAGGCCAATGCCCCGGTTGGTTATCCCTTTCTGTCTTTCCTGGTACCTCTGCAAAGATGAACTCTTTTCCCTAGCTTTCTTCTAATGGAAGTACAAGTCCCCCCGTGGATCTCTAATCGATTAGTACGAGCTCTGTGAGTGAGGGAGCAGAGGCAGAATCGAACTAAGAAGATTCGGAGTAATGAAAATCGAACTCAAAAGCGACTTACCAATCCGGCTGAAATTTTTGGATAAAATCCTCCTAGAAAGAGGAACTTGGCAGAGGTAGACTCGGCATCTGGCTCACCTGCAAAAATGAATTTAAAAGGGCTCTTCCCACCCCCTTTAGGTAATATTGTGGGCTAGCTAAGCCGGAAAGATTTCAAGCCCCTTATTTAATAGGGCCTTTGCCATGGATGGAAAAATAAATCCTGATATAGATAGGGTTCAGTGAGTGGTAGCTGTTGTCGTTGAAGGATTCTCTTTGAACGAATCCGATTTGTCACTGGTGAAGAATCTTTGATAGTGGCATCCCAATAAGCATCCGATGAGGCGGGATTGCCCTGGTCAGTTGTATTGAAGGTAGCATTTCACCAGCTTACATTGGAACTAGATATGGTAGATCCCTAGCTAAGGGGGACTTCCTCTTATCACGACTAATTGCACGACTAAGCCGAAAAGAGATATCCGATTGGAGAGTCAATGTGGGACCTTAAAGCAGGTGAGAATCCGGTTTGGTAGCAGCTTACCAACTTAGAATTGGAATCTTAAATAGCAGACGATCTGCCAAAAATCCATTCTCCTAAACTAAAAGGAGATCTTTGTCGATGCTCGTAGCGCATAGAAGGCAAATGTGGGGTGGGCATCCCGGCTTCTCTCGCCTTAGTGTAGTGGAACTTAAATACCCGAGTGAAGGAAATTCAATAGGTTTCGGTGGTCAACATCACCCGTTCCTGGACTGGACCACAGCCCTGAGTTTGTTTGATGAGGTTGAGAGAATCGGATTCCTTCCCCGCCCGCCCTTGATAATTCACCTTTTTCACAGTAAGCAACGGCATCTTTTCAGCTTGGCACGGCTTTGAAGCCTACTTACTTTAGGCTGCTCTCGCTCTCGCACTATTAATTGGGATGAACAACTAGAACTGGACTATTAGTACCCGGCCTTCCTAAGCTAGGACGTTCGATCGACTCCTTCTTCCAGAAAGTTATGAACTCGCCTCAATCATCAGGTGGGCGTTGGGCGTGTGCGAAAGCGGGCGTGCTGGTTAACTGGGGTTGATGGCGCCTTACCTAAAAGCCTTTCACCTCGTGTATCTCTTAAGGGAAGGCCTCGGCTCACTCCTAAGGCATGAACCCTTTAGGGAATTAATCCTGCTCTACTCAACTGCTTAAAAGAGCATTGTTCAAAACAAGAAGAGTTCCTATCGCCAGCATCTCCTCTCGCCGAGGGCTCGCATCTTCTCTCATTGAAGGAAACGGGAACCGAGACTTTAGGCACTGATTGCCAGATTCACTCCACTACCAGCTTCAAAGAAAGGAGTAAACTCAACTACCCTTCAAAGGAGGAATGAGACTGATACTGTTCTCAATCGTAGAAGCCTAAGAACCAAGCCATTACGCCATTCTGCCCTCTCGCCACACTCGCCTCGCTAACTGCTCTCGCCCTCTCCCCCATTGAGGGAACTACACTCTCTATAAATCAGTAGAGCGCTCCTGCGCGAGTAGGCTTTTTGGCTTCCTTCCTTTCATTGCTTGTCCTCCCTCCAGCTTAAACGTCCCTCAAATTTCTTGCTCTGCCCTCCGATGCTTATTCGCTGATAACTGGAATGAGATCTTGATTCGGCCTTAATCTGCGTCTGATTTATAGGAGTGGTACTTTCTATCTCCGTCACCGGCTATCCATCATTCCTTCTATCCTATGTAAGCCTATTCATGCTTTCTGTTAAGATGCTCTAGTTCAATCTTCGTCGCCTCTCCCCCTTTTCGAGAAAGAAAGCCTTACCTTACTTATAGAAGAGGGGAAATGCTAAATTCAGTAAAGAAAGCTTGCCTTACTAACTATATCCGATACTGGTGAATGAGAATTCCGTCCGACCGATTGAAAGGCAGGTCAGTGAACTTCCAGGACTCAAAGGCAAGGGAAGGGTATGGGGGAGGGCTGGAAGGGAGAGGTTTATTTTCAGCATTATCCGCTGCTGAAGAAGGATGAAAAGATATTGAAAAAAAGGACTTCCCACCGATTACTGAAATTCCTTCCTATAGTATGGGGCTTCCCTGTACCTTGGGCTGTATAGGGTTTCTCTTCGATGTGATTCGAGACTGGGTGCTGACACAGAAATGGATTTATTCCCGTATATTTCTGGTATTCCTTCCCGTATTCCAGCAATAGAAGCTCAATTTCTTGCTTTCGAACTGCGGCGTGACGCTAAACGAAAAGATGTGACTTTCTTCCCGGGCTATCGAAGCGAAATTGTGAAAATATATATAATTTGACTACCTGAAAGAGAGTTTACTTCAATAACCCCGTCTTTTTCAAAAGAAATGAGAGTTTGAGACCATCTTTCTTGCTTAAAGACCCCGTACTGATATACGGCTTCTGGCGCCATAGCCTAAACATCATTCAAAACAGACACAAAAGCCCGCTTTCATTAACTCATCTCAACTCCACGCCTTAATTGAACTGAACTCCCCGCCCAGCAGATAGTCAAGCAATTCTATACCTATATTCGAACTCAAATTACAGCAAGCACCCCGCGCTAAAAGCTTAAATCCTTGCCCTTTCTCCCCTTGAGTTGAGGTAAGCGATAGCTTTGCTCGACCGACAGGGAGAGATCAAAGATAGGAGAACGAGATCCGGGCACTAACGTGTTAAAGGAAACAGGGGTACTTTTTAATGTGGGAAAAAGACGTATGAAAATCGTATGAATCGATAAGACCTGATTTCCGATCTGTTCCACGAAAAAGAGCTAAAATGCCACTTTCGAATGACAAAAGAGGGTCTTCCCCGCTTGAAGCTATCTCACGAATTGGATTCGAACCAATCAAGCTAATGCACAGGACCTTTAGTAGATCGTGAGTGGGTCTGTCGTCCTCCTCATTATAGTCCTCCTAGAATCAATAGCATTTCGTCGGAATACATCCTGTCTTTTCACCTTAGTAGTCCTATGCATAGTCAGTACTATAGCCCCAATCATGGCTACTAATAAAATAAGACTAGGAACCAAAAACCAGACGGAATAGTAGGTATAAAGTAAATTGCCCAATGTTTCCAAATTAGTCCAACTTCGTACCTTTCCGGCATAAACCGTATATCTCAGAGAGGTCGTATTTCTTTGGGTTGGTAGTAATGGAATGCTTTCATTATCTAAAATGAAGAACATTTCCCACCAAAAGATCAGTCCAATAATACCACTCACTGGTAAATAGCGCAATACTTCTTCGTGAATCTCCGCTATTTGAATATGGAACATCATAACAACGAATAGGAATGAAACGGCTATAGCTCCTATATGAACTACTGGGAAGATCATAGCGAAGAAGTCGAGACCTAACAAAAGAAGTAAACCTGAAGTGTCGCGAAAGACTAGAATGAGAAACAAAACGGAATGTACCGGATTTTTAGCACGTACAACCATCAAACCAGAGACCAAAGCAGGGCTTGACAAAACAGAAAGTATCATGAGAAATCCCTTTACTACTATTACGCGTTCGCCACATGGGGGCTATGGGAGTCGAACCCACTTCTTCCACGACCCCCCCACTCAAGAACGAGACTAGCGTGATGTAAGACAGAAATTAGCGCTCTTCTTATTAGACGAGATTTTCAGTCTTGATTCTAGCTGTTAGAATTGGATGCTTTCCTGGTCTGAGTCAATGCCCCGAAAGTTTAAAATTCACCAGATGAAAGAGACCAAATGCAATAGCAAGACCTCTACTCACAATATCAATAAAACCAACAAAGAGAGGATCGTCAGATCCATCGGCTATCGCTTCCTTGTCAATCGGCGAAGTCTACCTCACCTAACGCATAGTAGATATTGAGGAATAAGCTGCCAGTCCAACTTATAAATAGAAAGGACAAGGGGCTGGAAGAGTTAGCTTATGAAAATGAGACAACCAAGAGAGAAATGCCCTATATTCTTTCATTTGGATTGGAACTCGAAATCGACGTTGTGGGGAAAAGTGGACACTCGGCTCGGGAGAAGCAGAGATAGGGATAGGCACGGTGCTCTTCCCATACTTAGCAGTAGGTTTCACGGTGGGAGCTCTTTTGGCAGAGCAAGTCGTCATGACTGCAGAAAGGCTCTCTTTATTGGATTCGAGGTTCATATTCCGATGTCACTTCTTTGGAATTGGAATTGCCCTTGGTTCGTGTAGCGAAAGGGGAAAGCTCTTTCTTCTAAATGCGTCTCTCTTTCTCGCAGCGCTGTGCCCGGTGATCAACAAAGCATTATTGAAAGAAGACAACAACGGGAATAGCCCTATAGTTGACTTCCCCCGTGACTCTCAACTAAGACAGGGCAGGGGAAGATCTCTTATGCCTTTGATCCAATACCAGGTACCGGGTGAATCATATCGAGCGAAGAACCCTACCTTGCTTTCGTATCGAAGCGATCGGGGAAAGGGGCTTACCCGGACCGAGCAAGTGCTTTCACGGTCTGCTATTCCTGCTTCAAAGCATTTGCGCACCTTTCCTTTACTACGATGGATGACCCACTACTGGAACTATGCTCTTTATGGGTGGGACTACTCCACTACTGGGAGAGACCCTGTGACTTCTGACTGATCCAGAGAGAGCAAAGACTGACGGCGACTTTCATATGGTGGGCAGGGCTATTCCTTTATCCCTAGTGATTCTCCGGGATTTCCGCTCTATCTCTCGGCTCTCTCTTCCTGAATTCTCGATTACTTGTCCAACCAGACGAGATGCGTTGAATGACCAAAGCAGAAGAAGGCATAGTGATCACTGACCCAAGCATAGGGATTTCATTTCCTAGCAACAAGAAGAGAGGCTTGATACTCGCATAAGCACGAGTTGATCCATTAGATAGTAATGTTGGTTGAGCTCTCTCCAATGCTCCTGTTTAGCCTGTTCCGATCTTCCTCAACGGTGGAGGAAAGTCCATATAGCACTTCTTCTATCCTTCTCTCTCTCGCTAAGCCTGACTTCGGAAGTCGACTCCTAGCGAGGGAGTCTCCTTCCCTAACAATAAGAATAAGAAGTCCGCCTGCTAAACTACCAGTTTGCTTTCTAGACCAATAGAAGAGCCTAAACCAAGAGTGGAAAGAAGATATAGGGGCATCAAGATAACTAATGAATCTTTTCTGCACGGAGAAATAGGCAACGAAACTCAATTCCCTTTTTAGGTTCCTTCACTTCATAGGGCTCTCTTTAGGTTTCATAGCAAGGGAACGGGGTAGCAATAGTTGCAAACGTTAGGAACGAAAGAAGCCTTCCTCGGGATCTGAAAGAAATATCTTCTTATTCTTCACGTCAAGCTGTCACACGGATTTCGCTTTCCAACTTCATCTTGAAAACAAACCCCTACGGCTCTTGACTGCTTGTCTTCCCCGAACGGAAACTTCGGACTCAAGTCCTGCACCTCCACCCTCGTCCCTAAAAGACTCCTAAAAACACTATTCAGTCACTCAGTCCTGTAGCCATGTCGGAACTTTGGGACCTTCCTCACGAAAGTACTTTCCTGAACCTACGGGAAAAGGACTTCCTGGAAAAGCACTTAAAAGAATGGAACCTTCGGACTAGAGTCCGGGAACAGAAACCTCGGACTCACCTCGTTCTCATGGAGCTTCCCGTCAAACCTTCTGTCGGCCTCAAGGACTACCAATGCTACGTCTCCTTCCCACATCGTTTGAGAGCGACCTCCCTTTCTTGTAATCCCGTTTTTCTTGAATAAGAGGAGATTGCTGAGGGTGAGGAATATGATTGTGTTGTATGGGATAGAATGCTCTAGGGCGCCTAGGCTTTCTTCTTCTATTTTCATTTGCGCATTTCCTCGCCCTAAGGTTCCTTTGTTGTGATATTTCATTCCCCTTCTTGCCTTTGGAAAGAAACTCCCCGGTCTCTTTCTGTCCAAATACTCATGTGCTTCGGAGGTTACAACCTTCGTTGATGTTATTTCAACTCCACTTTGCGCTTATCTAATAAGTCAATTCTATGCCATTCAAATGGGAATCCTTTCTTCTGACCCGTATTGGGAAATCTCACTATTGGCTGCGGGTTCCTTTTCTTTCTTTCAAGTCAGGTCTGTAACTTGAGCGTCGGCCTCCTCGGTCTCCCTTTCACTAGGGGGTTCCCAGAACAGAATCCTATGACTCATCAAGTCCCAGAACATAACCCTCTTAGTCCCAGTCCCATCTCTTAGAACTCTTGTTCGTGTCCCTTCATTCGCCCTTTACTAATAACTAAGACTAATCCGGCTCGGGTTCGCCCTACTAGAAGAAAGGCCTCTTTCGAGTGTCTAAGACTGCCTTCTTCGATTTCACTTTCGGAATCTCATAAGAGAACTTGATCGCCTTTATGAATCAGATGAAAGTGAGATAGCAAGCAAGAAAGTTGGTCTATCGAAGGTGAGTTGGAAGAGTGGGAATTGGTTGAAGGTCAAAGCCATTAAAAGCTACACTCTCATGGAAGAAAGACGTAGCGAAACAACAGAATGAATGGCTGCGAGCCAGCAGGGTAGGGCACCAGCTTCCATTACAGCAACTTCGCCCTACATAAGGGAATCGAGGTTTGGAACCCTAAGAACTCGCTTGCAATTTACAGGTAACCTCACTGCTTCTATCGCCTCTCCATACCCAAGCCGAAGGCGCTTCCAGA
>JAULLE010000010.1:0-5000 GCA_035668155.1 Sarracenia purpurea
GCGCTTCGGCATAGACTGACTATGAATCTAACTCCGGAACCAAGTAGGTATCTCCGTGAAGTGGAAGAAGGAAAGCTTCCCTTTGCAGCCTAACTCCGAAGGAATGAATCCGCTATCCCCTTCCAAAGGTCGAGTTTGATTAACTGTATCCAAGAAGTATACATATGATCCGCTGATGAAGGAAACTCATGGCCGGGTCTATCTTGCTCACGTCTTAGACTCCTCGCCTATTGTTGGTCTTGGAGGAGTGGTCACGTTCTTCGGGAACAGAGTACTAAGGAAGGCAGTTTGGACATCGACGGGTACCTACAGTTACAGACGATGCATCAGAGTACTATTTCAGCTTTGAGTTTGGCCGTACTAATCAGATCATTGTCAGAGCGCTTGCTGCTTGGGAGAGTCTGGTAGAGAGCACTTGTACTCCTCGAGACATGTCTGAGAGGGGAAAGTCTACCAGAGAGTATGACGACCAGTTGGAGATAGAGATTCGAGATCTGAGTTCACATTTCCACTTCCTCCACCGATGGGCGGACCAGTGAGCCCGGTGGGATATACTGATCATGTAGGAGTTCTGAGGGTTTGCTTCAGGCGCTTGAGCCGAGCTATGGAGCATACCATTCTGCAGATGCGTGATGAGAGAAAGTGGAGGTCAGAGATCTGAGAGCTGCTACTGCGTCCTTTGAGACTGAGAGGAGTGACTTCCGAGATAGACTGTCAGCAGCTCATGAGCATAGACGCGCCCTAGAGAGCCAGGTTGCCGAGCTGGAGGCTAAGAGACAAATAAGAAGGAGTTCAGACTTGATCACGTAGGTTGCTTGGATTGGAAAAGAAGTCCGGGTTCAGTCATCGCATTTAGGTTGATTCCTTACATTTCGAATCGCTGTTCCATACTAAGGAGGAAGTCAGTCAGAGTGTCCACTTTGAAGGCAGCCTATGACCAGTTACAGTGGGCACTCATTAGTAGTCAGCCTTCGCGAAAGGAATGACCCTAGCTCATACAGATAAGGAAGAAAGAGACACTCTATTGCCAGAAGGACCGATCCAAGGCCTATGTGCTCCAATCCCTTAATCCTCCGTCCGGTTCAGCCGCCCAAGCCAACTGGGATTGTCCTTTCATCAAAGGCACCAGCATGCTGATCACTTCAGTCCGTGGTTCCTACTGCCTTAGGCTTTATCCCCCTTCTCTAGTTACGTGATCGATCGACCCGGAACGGGGAAGCGAGGAGAGAGGAGCAGGGCTAATTAAACCAGTGAGAATCAACCTCCATAGGAGCGGGCCGCCGGTACGCCTCTTCATTTGTTGTTCCTCCCGGGCCTTTCCCGCCCGAATTCAATGAACCAACATTGACAGCTATATGCTGATGCAATGAAGTCATTTCTCGATGAACCCGTGGCTTGCATATGGAAGGAAGGAGGGTGAATTATTTGCATCGGACACCGGGATCGACTGCTTTCAATTTCAACCAACGGAATATCTATTCAAAGGCGAGATTTTCTACTTATTAAAAACCTGTGATCGCGGTTCCTGGCCTTTAAGCTCAGTTCCTGGTTTGCAATGAATAGATTCCTTCCGTACCCTACGCTAATGCTACCGCGTGCCACTTCTTAGAGTCAATAGATGGGATCTTTGTTTCCAATTACTTCATTCCCACTTCATTCATTCCAGCGACTCCTCTGCTTCCATCTCATTCTCTGGTCACGTAAGGGATGCTGAGCGAGGTGGTAGAAATGGTGGTGGGTAAGCTGGTAGATATGCTGGGTTGCTAACAACGCGACTCGTTCCTTCGAGATAATATCTCTCTCCTCCTCTTCTTACTCCTGACTAGGACGGTCCCACATTTCGTGATAGAATATCTTTCTTTCCTACTCAGGACTAGCTCAAGACCATTCACGGAACACTGGTCGGTACGAGATTTCTCGACATTATATTACATACAGAAATAGAAAACTAAGCATACGCAAGCTGGTGGAATCACAGTTCACTAAGGATTTCCTGCTTTCAGATCACATTCAGAGACGGAGCGAGAACGTGAACAGATTGAGAGTCACACGGAAAAGAGAGATTGCCTTTCCTCAAAAGGAATGAGAGTCAAGGACTTCGAGTGAGGGTTCACTACTTCTAGCAGAAGGGATTCGTTTGATTGAAAACACAGCGAGTAGCGCAGGGAAAGGGCACTAGTCGGAGAAAGGGCTAGGCAGCTGTTGGTACAAGTCGGTGCAGTGATCATCTAAGGATTTCTTAAACCTAACTTTTGACTTGGTAGCTCGAGTTACGCTTCTTTCAAGTCCGGAATGGTACTGAGTTCTTTCTTTTCAAAACAGGACTGTAACTACGGGGTGTGCCCCTGAAAGCAAGACAACTTGACGGTTCGGTTCTTTCGACACTTCAATCTAACTGAGTTCCTGTAACTGAGTTACGAGTCGAATCGGAGGACGGAATGGAAGAAAAGATAAGATAACGCGCGGATGTTGCTAACTCTACAGTCGGTTCAGGAACGGATCGGACGGTACGAGACTTCAATCGTCTGTCTTCTACTAGCTTTGATTGGTGAGCGCAGCTGGCATAACTAAAGGGGGTCTCCCCTGAGGTAGATTGAGAGAGATTCCTTCTTTCCTGGGGTGAGCCTCGCATAACTAAGTCGGTACAGTACATTGCGACTTTAAGATAGCTTCCTTTCTTATCTTATAGTTCACTAAGGAAGTCAGCAGCTGCTTGGCTAAGCGCGCTTAGCTTCTGAGGCCTTCAACTAGGGGTTTGCTTGACGGGCTTGGCTCCGGGTATCCAGGGGAGACGATGTTCAACGAGATCGGAGTCAAGTCCGGGCATGTCTTCGTACGACCAGGCAAACCACTCTTGGTAAAAAAAGAGGCACCGAGTGAGATCTTCCTTTTCCTTGGGAGACAAACCAGCACCAATAGGAATGTTTCGGGGATTCTCTTCGGTCCCTAAGTTAAAATTCACCGTGTCCTCGACAACGGCTGTTTGCTTTCCGTCGAACCGCTCAAGAATCTTCCGAAACTGCCACTGCTCTTCTAGCTTGGGGTCTTCTTCCATAGCCAGAACCTCAAAAGAGTTGGAAGAGCTAGGACTTTGTTTAGTCGCGATAGTGATGATGTCCCGGGTCAACTCAACACCATTTACAAAGACCACCTGGACGTCAAAACCATCGTCTATAGTAATTTAAAACCCTCAGTTGTAGCACCTTGAGAAATGCTTTTCTGATAAGCATCAAGCTCTTCCTTGTGGAGTCTTTTACCGAGTTTGGTTCAATCTCCTCCAATTTGGACCGATGACTCGCTTGTTCAGTACTGCTAACTATTATAGGAGGATGCCGTCCCCTCGGGACTACCAGTAGCTTCGGTTGTTGAATCTCGTGCAAGTTAGGTTGTGGTTGTATTGGCTGCAAGCGGAACGTAGGCGCTTTAGGTGTGTGTTGACCATGCACTCTCGCGTCGTCTAATGTCGTATGTATGATAGAGGTGGTGTGGTGATTTACTTCAATGCTAATGATTATCCCCAAGGTTCAACGAATGAATGAAGCTATGATCGTACCCGGGGATAGAGATGATGGTCTTCCTCTGATGTCTCCAAGCCGGCCATAATAGAATAGATAGGCGAAGCAGCCAATAGCAGTCTGTTCTCGCCTATCGATAGATAGCAGGTTGCTTCCAAGCTTAAACCATTTGAAACTGAATTGCTACTTTTTTCTTGTTATTGATAGAGAGTGGTATTCTCCGCCCCTGTCAAATAAAGTAGAGGGAGAGAACTGGAAGAGAGCAAAGGATTTACAAGTCTAATGGGAGAAGAATGGCTGACACGTTGACTGCCTTCGATACTATAAAATATAACCCAAGCGGTCTAACCCCCGGGGCGGACCCCAACCGAAAGGCGCTAGACGGACTAACGGTAAGCGAGATAAAGAAAGCAGCTGGCCCTATGTGTAAAACCTTGCCGCGGGAGAGTCTTTCTCCAATGAGAATCAAAAAAGTTTTTGGGCAAGACAAGAAAGGAACTCGCCCTTTGACACCAAGGGATAAGAGCTGATTGCTGGCGATGACTTGGTGAAGGGAATCTATGAAAGAAGGTTCTCGCACCGGGTTCCGACCGAATAGAGCGCGGAGCCAACGAGTTCAGCCGAACAACCGCAGGGGCTTCCAGCAGTGATAGCTGAACTAACCAGATGGGCCGCCCAAAACCTGGAGCTTACATTTAAATCGGAAATCAACGTCGGATCCCGGCTATCCGAAAAACGCAGACTGAAGCGGAGGATCCAAAAATGCAACACAACAAGGGGCGAACCAAGCGCTTGCGCGAAGGAAGAAGCGAATCAATCAGAATGGAGACAGGGAGGAGAAGCGAAAGAGAGATTTTCGAGCCTGCAAGCAGCAAGCAACAACGGCTTTTCAGCCGTTGCGCGCTAGCTTGTAGTTTAGGGGTATAGTAGGGGTGCCACTTTCTCAAACTTTTCTCTAAGAGTTGGTAAGTTTTTTTGAACCCTAGTTTTGGAGTTTTCCCCAACCTATACCTTACTAATAAAAAGGGGCTTACGTTTTTCAGCTGCATTGCACTGCCGCATAAACAATGGATCCGCTGGATGAGCAACCTTCTCTAGAAAAAAATAGTGAAAAGCCATGTCACTTGGAACGGAACTGGTTGCTTACTGACTTTTAGTAAGACCACTTTGGTAAGCAAAATTCGATTCTTAGGCATGGTTGCTTACAAGACAAGAGCTAGCTTCTAGATGTTCTTCGCCTGAACATATAGAAGAAGCAACCTTCTATCTGGCCTCTGTACCAGTAGTGGAGTCGCTTGCTACTTTCAATCAGAAAAGGAAGATGGAGCAAGGCAAAGGAGAAAGAAGTTGTCCCCTCTTCTCTGGTAACCCGCCGCCGCATATGTAGAAAAAGAGGGAGCGGGGAAGGAAGAACAACCGTTTTACTTTGGCACATGAGGTGGCGGGTTTGGCTAGGTAACATAATGGAAATGTATCGGACTGCAA
>JAULLE010000010.1:12500-19016 GCA_035668155.1 Sarracenia purpurea
GCATTATGACTGGGGTCTCAGTTAGAAAGGTTCTTACAATGTTCGTTCAATCAAGCAGCATTCTGCTTTTTTTTTCTTAACTTAAGGAGAGGGGGGAGGGCTTTCTAAGAAGGGCTTGGGACCTATGAACGGAACAACACAACAAACATGATGAAATGAAGAAGAATGAACGGGAGGCGTCGGAGGAAGGACTGACGAACTACTTACTTGTGTTTGGTTAACTACTTTACTGACTTGGGGTTCTTTCTCGTAAGTGGTATACCTACACCCCGCACACACACTCACTATATCTATATACGTATACGTTGATAGCCTTTCGCAAAAGCCCCTCTCTCTCTCTACTAAATACAGTTGTTTCAGGCCGAACAATAGCAAGAGGCCCGGATCCTGCTGAAAAACAGAATGGAATACTCTAACATGCTTCATAGCCTTACCCTATTAAAATGAAAATAAAAGGGGAAAAGGCTTTTTCAGCTTTGGTGCGCAAGGGTTCTTCCCTAGAGCTTTCCCGCAGTTCGGGACTTTGAGCACCATATCCTAAGCCATCGGGGATGTCTAGCATCCAGGCCCTCCCTGTTCCCCAGAAACTTCAAGGCAACCAAAGGGGACGTAGGGGGAGATGGAACAACGTCCAAGCTGTGACAACCCAGCAGCAACAACCTGCTTCTCAGCAAAGACAGTTCCACTCCCAAACCTACCAGCAATCTCCTGTTCAAGAGTCAAATTTGAAAGGTCAAAGCAATGGTCAGCGTAGGCGTCGACAATTGACTGACTTATTTTGCTGACCGGGTTATCTTTGACAAGTAAAGTTCATTAAACATGATGGGCTTGCCTACCTATCGACCGCCTCCAGAACCTAAGCCTCTAGGCTATGACCCCAACAAATATTGCAAATTCCATCGTTATGTTGGGCATAGCTCTTAGGCATTTTGTTCAAGACCTCATTGAGGAGGGTAAGATCCAACTTGATGGGAATTTTATCCAACCCTCAACATCCACCGCTGCTCCATCGAACCTCTCTCTTCACATGGTTCACGAATCCACTTCCTGACCATGTGAAGAGAGAGGGCAAGGCTCCCATGGAGAGCCAAACGTCTTCAAGCATGCCAAAACAACAACAAGCTAGCCTTAATCAGACTTCTCATCCTTATGGTGCAGTGCCACCCTGTTATGGAAACTTTGACAAGCAGTCTACGGCACCTAAACAACCGCTAGTGATGATTCCTCCTCCTATGGTTATGCCCATTTTTGTAGCACAAAATCCTCAACCATATCAGTATCAAGTTTCCCATGAACGGAACCATTATCACTGTAGTTGGTGAACTTGATGTTGAGGAAGAATGCATCATGCTTGACTCCCAAGATTGGTTCACTAGTGATCTTCCTACCTTGATAGCGACCCCGTCAACCCAAGCTTCATTCAAGTTCAGTCCCTTCTTCTCGATCCTGTATTGATCCACGACCATCCTTGGTATCCTTTGTGGATATCCCACATGAAATTCGCGATGAGGGTTCCAAACCTCCTCTACCCCACGTCTCGAATTGAGGCCAATCGCTGGGTAGGAAGTCGTTCTTTAACAAAATGCTCAATATGCCTAGCCCGCCTCCACGAGTCACTTCTTTCCATTCCATTCCTTATTCTTTCTTTGGGTCAGAGAAGCCTGTCGTTGAAGAGAACCTTTTGGATGCTGCCGAAACAAGCTTTTTCTAGGGAGGTTCTCTTCCTCACTAGTGTCTCCTTCTTCTATACCGCGGGCGGTAGTGGTGGGCGGGAATCGTAACTTCTTCTTGACCTTTATAACGGGGAGGTTTCAGAAGTTCTCGATGGGAGCATCCAAAAGAGAATCTAGTCAACCGGCTAATATCGGTCCAGCTCAGGTTACCCGGCCAGAAGGATTGTTCGGCTATCCATCCTTAGGGAGTTTCATTACTATAAGGTAGGTAGGTTCATTTAGCTAGCCCATCTCCTATTTGTTTAGCTGGAGATACCGGGGGTGAAGGATGGAGAAAGAATGTACCGTAACGAGTTCAACAACTAGAATAAGGCCCAACTCCATAATGCCACTATCCCAGCCAGCCAGGAGATCTAGATTTAAATTGATGCAAGGAGGATCACTCTCTCCATAATGCAAGGAGAGATGGGTGAGAATTTGGCTAGCGAGATGATGGAGGATGGGTAACTAGTTTAGGTGGCTGGAGGCTGGTAACTCCATAACTATCCCTCAAAAAATTCAATTAGAGGATGCTCTCCCTCAACTAATCTGATAGGATGTGATCGCTCATCTACGTAATATAGTTTAGTTCTTGAACTCCATCCCTGCCTAGCTGGACCATCCATTCACCCATCAGGTGTTTAGTTCACCCCGGAAAACAAACTACATAACTAATTTGGTTGGATCCGATAACTACACCGGTTAGCAGAGAGAAAGAAGGCCCCCATACCCCTCACTTACATATACGGAACATACGTTCCTACAGCACTTACCTATACGGAACAATAGTTGCTACCTCGAATTGATGGATAAAGACAAAGCAACTATATGATGATTCACAGTTTTAGCTTCATACGCAATGAGAGTCTTCAGGGAGGGGCTTGGAGGGTAGTGTGTCATTCACGCAGGTCAGGTAGTGCCATTCAGGAATGGAGGTGATGTAGTGTTTCCCTAACTTCTTCCTCCACACATTCCTAGTTTCCAACAGACCAGAGAGAGGATAGGGTCACCCTCACACGATACCCGATTCACCAACCCAGACCCGAGAGAGAAGGACCACATTGTGAAACAGTGAAAACACCGAAAGGATACAGTGAAGCCTATCTGCTGATCGACGAGAGAACTTCCTGCTTGTTTATCTCCTTTTTCCCTTATCCTACTCGCTGGTCTCACTCTCCATCCTACATTCGCCTAGCTACAGGAGCTACTAGAAGCTACTATCACTCATTCACTCTTAGGGGTTTAAGAATTCCTTATTCAACTACCAGTACAGAAAAGAAATAAAGCTACCATCATCCTTTGCTGGTGACGCTGCTAAAGTGTCCCAACCCAAAGGTTCTAAGAGGAAAGTCTATGCCAGTACCACCAGCAGGGTAGCTGCATAAAAGAAGGATGAAGTTTTTGAGACACTACTTCCTAGGGCTACCTTCTCCTTGTTAGCGCAGTGCGGTCTCCTAGCTCCGGAATGAGCTGCCCTCTTTGCTTTTTTTAAATACCTAAATAAGCGGGTTTGGGGCGTAGGATCGAAATGCACCCCCCTTGCCTGGTGATCCCAATTGACCACAACCCGCGGATCCATTAATGGGAGGATAGGAACGTATCCTACTGAACAACTTTGGACTTACGAAGAACGGTATGATATGAATAGAGATCCTCCTCTTTTCCTGCCAAGGAAGATAGTAATGCCTTTCGTAATCCTCTATGTGAGTCAGTCATTGGGTGATCTCCTGCCTCTGGATTTTCTACCAAAGAAATGGGGACATATGAACTCAAGTCAAGACCTGGCCCTTCTTTTCTTCTAGCGAGTGTGCTATCCCGTGTGCCTATCTACTTATTATTAAGTAGTTTCCTCGAAGCTGGGTCACTCCGAGGCCATTCAACAAGGCCATTCCACGAGGTAATCCCGTCTATCCCTCCATTGAGGTACAAACCATTCACGAAACTCCTCTAACAACATAGAGCTCTCAAAAGAGAAACTACAGGCATGTTAGCCCTTACGCTCCTCCCTCTGGCAAGAACTAACAGCAGACAGCAGCAATCCATATATAGGAAGATAGCTTAACCTCTGGAAAGTCGCCTTATCTTCCTTTGGGTTTGGGTCTCACCCCTCAATCTCATACTAGCTAGTGAAAACAAGAAGCCTAGAGACCTTATTCAACTAATAGTCAACGAAGGGGACCAAGCGCTAAGCTACTCACCGAGCGGGAAGAGCTATTGGCTATCGTTCCGAACAGTCGATCTATCCATAATAGATACCAAAAGGCACCTACGAATGACAACTAAAACTAGCGCCCGAAGCATCTGATAGTGCCATGGCAGAGCCTCCTACTTGCTTGTCGGACCGGGCTTGGCTTGAGGGTTCCCCTTTTTTGGCTCCCTTCGCTCCACTAGCCTTGATTGGCGGATGGAAGTACCAAGGTGCGTCTGGTTACTGCTTTTCTTCCTTTTTTGTCTGAGTTGCTTCAATGGGATAGATGGTAGAGGGCTGTTTTTTTGGGTTATCTATCTCTCTGGGATTGCACGTGTTTATGGATTGAACGAGATGCACCTTTCGCTCATCCATTCCCTCTCCCTTAATCAATAAGGCTTCAAGCTGAAAGCCAGCAAGCAGCTAACAGCTAGCAGCAGGACTAACTTGCCGTCAATCTTCCTTCTGACTCTATGAGGTCCTCTAAAATTGTTGTCGGTATTCTTAGTGGATGGCTTTTTGGGCTAAAAATCAGGTCTTTCCTTTCCAATCGAATCTCTTTCATGGGCTGGGCATCGAAGTCCGGGTAAAGCACCCTTTCCTGCCCAGATCTCGCCTTTTTCCTTAAAGGGATTGGGCCTTGAGCGAGGATTGGCTATTCGGATTCCCCTTCTTTCTTCTATGGTGCTCCTGGCAATACCCCTTTGAATGGTTTTGTGTACGGCTTGGCTATAAAGAAAGGAAGAGCTCTAGAGAGGGTCCGGATCGGAAAGACAATTCCTGGCGAGAATAATACCTTTTTTCTTTCTTTAGGAATAGGTATGGCTATTTTATACCCTAAAGAGTAACAAATATAGGATTGTGTGTCCGTTTATAGTTGAAAATTCCCACTCTTCCAACTCACCTTCGATAGACCCACTTGCTTGAAGCGGGTCGAATGCAGTTGATTGTTTTCTTCTTAGCGGTGTATTAAGACGATTGTTTCAATCATTGAGTGATTGGTTGTGGGGGGTATAGTGCACGATCGAATCTTTGATCTTCCCCGAAGCCTTTATGGCTGCGATCTTCTTAAACAGGATTGAAATGAAATAGGCTATTCCCCTGCCCCCAATCCCGAATAATCAGGTATCGACATCGTTTGGTAAAGTCCCGAGAGATCAACAACCTAAAACGCGATTGAATCTAATATATGCAACTCGAAAGGCGACCGTCTTCTTATTCCGAATTCCTACTCCTAGAGCCCCTGATTGCAAACACAGGAAAGATCCAAGTAGCGGATATTCCAACAACAGCTCCTTCTCTCTTCGCTTCGATGCCATCTTCACGCTGAACGCCCTCACAGCTCCAAGAGCGGATAAAGGGCAAACAGCTTCTGAGGGAATTTCCCTGGCTAGTCTATAAGTCCCTGCCCTGCTTTGGCTCTCTCTTTCCATTCTTTTCTTATAATCTCAGATGTCCATTCAACAAGAGCTATTTTGGACAGCCCTGCTAACTCGTATTCGTCTTTTCAGACAAGAGCTCCTAGGCAAGGAGGGGCTTTTGCTTCTGTCTGTGCAAAACCTATTTGCCCAATCCTTGACATACTTATACTGGGTGCCCGGACTAGAGAAAAGGTCGGATATAGAGAGAGTGGACGTGAGGCACGGCAAAAAGTAAAGGAAACCGGGGATTTTGTCCATTTCTTCGAGAACAGTAAGAGCTTCCCCGACAAGGACTGATAATGAAGCCTCTTCGCCGACAATGCTAGTTCGATTGGATGCGCTATTTCGACGAGCCCCTTAAGGGGGAAAGCCCTTATTTGCCCTGAACCTCTTTAAACAACTGCAATGATCACCCGCTGCATCTATAGAAAAAAAAAGAGCCTTTATGCGCATGAAGGAGGTTACTAAGGCATTTCAAAAGACTTGCATCTGATTCAATAGCAGGGGATTCAATAAGAGCAGATTCGTGCAAAAGAGCTAACATCCGATTCTGGGCAATTCAGAAGTGACAAGATCCGAGTGAAAGAGACCTGGCTTGGCCGGCCAGGAAGGATCTTATTAGAAAGCATACGTACCGGCTTGCGACCGAGGAACTGCTACTAAGCATGTAATGCATTCAACAAAGGATTTCCTCCTCCCGGGTCTACTAATACTCTATTATTCATATGTTATTCCATCCCTCACTGACAGGAATTGCTACTTTTGAGCCCGATGGAAGTAAACCAACGGAGATACCTTTATCTGGTTCAGCACCCAAAATCTCTCTCCTAATTAAGCTAAATAGTCAAGCGAAAGAAGCCCGCATACCCACTCTTCTTTCCCCCTATCGCTAAGGGCCTCGCCTTGGAAAAGGCTACATTCGATTCCGGATAGTTTTACAAATAAGAGATCTATCCAGAGTCGACCAGAGCAATCTAACATGTAGAAATAATTTTCTTTTCTTTCTTCCAACGGGGGGTCCCTTATCCCCGTTGAATATTCCGTGGTATTATGATTCTTTTTTAATTTACTTGTTGAACAGTCTACCACCTCCTCTTCCCTCTTGGGTTTGCGCCTCATGCTCCTTAATTTCATTGAACGCGGAATTAGTAGCCGGGGAAGGGTCGTTTTTAGTTTTAGCCTGAACCTCTTTCTC
>JAULLE010000010.1:59131-66631 GCA_035668155.1 Sarracenia purpurea
CAGCCATTCTTTCGGCAAGCCCCCGTCAAGCCCTTGTTAAGCTTATCCATTGAAGCGGAGCACGGCGCGCAAGAGAAGGGGCACTAGTTGAAGAAAACCGCCATGGAACGGATTCTTTCTAACCTGCTGAACTTTCTCAATCGACCTAGATGAAGTCTTGAATTCAGTCAGTTCGGGTGAAAATAACTTCCCCCTTTGCCAACGATATCCCAGAAGTTCGCCGGCTCGACCTGAGGGAAAGAGGGTGCAACTAGCCCATACTTTATATAAAAAGTCCCTTGACTACTATACTTGATTAGCGAGAAAAGGATCTTGATCTATGAGTTCTCAAATTATCTTTCTATATGAGTGATCAGAGAGGGATGTGCCGATCAAGGACGTATTGAATGGAAGAGAATCATGAGCTACCCTTCTTAATGGCAAAGATGCATCAGCCACTTCATTTTCTAAGATATTCTTAGTTATTTGGTTGGAATCAAAAAGCCTTGATTTTTTTCCAGCAGCTCGACCTGAGGTAGATGAGCGTAACAGAATAGAAAGGGGCAAAGCAATGGAACTGGCATCTACTTTCATTGATTCACATTCGATTATGTCTGATAGTCAGGATCAGAGCATAGCATTGATTCTTAACCCCATCGAACAAGCAATCAAGCTAGGACTCATGCCGCTTGACCACTAGGTGAATGGGCAGAAAGGGCAAGTCGGTCTGTCCGTCTGTCCGGACTTCAACAAACACACTTCAAGCATTTCCGGGTGCAGCCAACCAACCCAAAAAACCCAGCAGGTCTTAGATCTCGACTTCTATCATCGGGACAGCTGGGTCAAAGAGATTTTTTTAAAGGCTAAGTCAGCCACCTAAAAGAAAGTATTCTTTACTAACATAAGGTCCGGCTTTGCGCGAGAATAAGGTCTGAGACCAGCACTAGAATGACAAGCAGAAGGAGTAGCGAAGGTAGCCCTGCCCTTTTTCGGCTTAGAGCGGAGCGGAGAAGAATGAGTTGGAGATACACCAGCCACTTCCTTAGCATTTCTTCTTTTCGACCTGAGGGAAGTGCGGTCAAGATTCAACTCATTGGAAGAGGGGCCTACCCCAAAGCAAGGACAAGGGCTCCAAAGAACCAAGAAGCCTATCTACCCCTATGAAGTAGAGCCTGTAGCGCTTTAGCTTCCGTCATCCCCCAGAGTGACAATCCCACATTCCGTACTTAGGCCTCCGAACTCCATAATGGCAAGCAAGCTGATGGAAGCGTGGTAACCCCGAGGCTACTGTTTACCAAAAAAACAGGTCTCTGCAGGTTTTTTTCCTCTACTTCCACCGTGTGTTGTGTTCTATTCGGCGAACTATCGGAATTTTTGAAACATTCCTTTACTGAACGAGAGAAAAGTTCCGATTGTTTGCTAGACTATTTAAGCAAATAAGATTAGAAAGATATTTGCTAAATTTCCTAGTTCTAGGGGTCTGTAAGTGTAGTTCGTGCTTGATTGTCTCTGGGGAACGAACGACTGGAGTGAAGCTCTGAGGCTGTTCTCTTTGCAATGGAATCTTCTCTGTGGGAGGTGAGACTCCTTCCGGTCTAATCCCGAGATCAGTAGCGTTACGGTTCCGGCTTATAGTCTAGAATGTCCTCGGCCTTCCTGCTTTCGTGCTTCCAGTCAAATCCTGGCTCAACTTCCTTTATTGTTGTCTTTTTTCGGGGTGCTCTTTCTGGGTCAACCCAACAGGATTAGGCTTTTTCTCGGTATCCTTAAGGAAGCTCCTGGTTTTTCTTCCTCCTGGAAGTCGAATAAGAAGGAATGGGGAGCTAGGCCAAGGATTAATGCAATCCATGCTTAAAGCAACTATCCTATCTTCTCTTATAGGCTCTCCTTTTCCTCTAATTAAATCTAGTAAGAGTCGCTCTATTCCGATGTTTCGGTCAAAGAAAGACCTTTTTGAGCGAACTCCATTCCATTCCCTTGAGTGGTTAGTGGTTATGATCGGGTGAGGGTTCTGGTTCTGGATCTAATAAGCATCTTGTCTGGAACTGGATCATGGCATCAGATAACTTAGATTCGGTGGAGCTTCTCGGTCCTTCAATAATGAATGACCTTCCTCCGGCTCTTTCCTTCGTTTGTGGATTTCCCTTCGTTAATGTGCTCTGCTTGTCTCAGTTCTGTGTAAAAGGTGCGTAGCTTTTGTCTTTCTTTTTGCCTAAGGTAACCCCCAACTGCCGTTCTTCTTTCTATCTTACTGTTCGCTTCGCGCCTTTGTTCTTGGAAGGAGGAAACCTCTCTGATAGTTCTCTACTCGCAACTTCTTCCTTTCCTAAGAGTTGTATTGAGTCTCTTTCGCCTGTTCTTCACGTAACTTGTTTAAGAATGGCCAGTAGTCTTTCCTCTATCAGTGATTGGGTTGAAGTAGCTTTCTTTCCTCTAAATGCTAGGTTCAATCCTCGTTTTTGGTCATGCTGGGCGACCCCATTAGGGTTTCGTACTGATCTTTTTGGTCTTCATGCACTACTACTTATACTTATATTTTAGACTCCACTGCATGCGGGTTAGCTGGCTTAGCTGCCACAACTCAGTCGCTCACGAACTCAATTCACTCATGTTTTTTCAGGCGCAATTCATCCTTATTACTTATTATTGGGTACCCGAACTCCCTACCTAAATAAGGTTCAGGAACAAGAGGTTGCCTTATGGTTACCTTTTTGAAAGGAGCAATTCGGGTAGCGGACTTAGCTGCATTAGACGCTTCAACTCCATCAAGAGTCTGGGGATAGAATTTTATTTTTCGAAAAAGGAAGGATCCAATCCGCTCAAGAGCTTCCGAACTAAAAAAGAAGAAACTGCAAATGAAATTAATAGTTCGCCGAAAGCGACCCTTAAGTTTTATAGAGAAATATTTAAAAATAAAATTTGTTAAGGAAGAAAACGTAAAGGGTCATCCAGATACATTAGACCCTGAAAGCTTGTGCTCTTTCCGGTCCGTGTGAGGACTTTGCTTCGATGCGGATGTGGTTGGACCGTGAACTCTTACTATACTATAGTAGACGGCACTTGGCCCCTTGCTTCATCGGTGGGATTGGAAAACCCAACTTGACCGCCTAACTACGGGCGCGGAAACAAAGAGAATCGAAAGACAATCGCACCAACACCGGCGAGGACGGACTTATTGTTTATTGGCTAGCGACATCTGGCCACATTCTTTATTATCAATAACGGGGATCCAATCCCAATCCATGTGATTCAACTAGCCATTAGCAGAGCTACGGTCTATAAGACTTATTCTCCTAAAGCACGTCTATCTATGCATCTCTAACAACTTATTTTGCGATATACTTAATAATTCAAATAAAAAGAACGGGGTAGCTGCGAGAAAATCATAGCTCGTTTAGGGCTTTTTCTTGTGGCTACTCCTTGTGGATACGACATGACATTCCTTTATTGCCTAAAAGGCCGGCTTCTATCAAAATAGGATGGCCTCTATCAATGTATCAGGCATTACGGCTTGAAACGGAAAGAGCACAGATTTTGTATCAAATGCGCCTACGACAGGCGTCAGGCTCCCTTCGAGCAGGAAGTCAGCTGCCTTTATTGAGAAAGATAAAAAAGGAACCGCATTTGAGCACACCAACACGAGTAGGTCCTTGCTTGTACGGCAAAAGGCGACGCTACTTATTATTACGGGATCAGCCGGATATCGCTTACCTTGTCTACTGCCCGGCGGTCAGGAGCGAGCGGGCGAGATTCAAAAATACACCTTGCTTGGAGACCTTTGGGAGCTGCACGAAATGAGAATTGCAAATACAATCAGAATTCTAGTTTTCCCTTACAGCAAAGGAAGAATAAAAAATGAACCACTTTCTATAGAGAAAATTTGAAATAAAGAAAGAACTCATTTTAGTCAAGACAAATGGTCCCACCTAAATGAACTAGTTTAATCAACAAAAAGGAAACGATTAAGGCAGATACGGACACAGTTCAGATGAGCTAACAAGATGAACTTAATCCTTTAGGGAAAACTAATCTATATTGGCTTCTCAGAATGGGAGGAAATGAAACTTAGGCAGCGGCGGGATTGTCCGCCTCGATCCCCGCTAACGCAGGTCCCTACCCCCAAAAGATAATTACAATACAGGGGCACCTTCCGCTTACACTTACAGAAAAAAAAGTAGCTGGAGATTCATGTCCATAAGAAGTTCTAAGCCAATCTCTCCTGTTGATGTTGAATAAGCCTCGAATGGAAGCTCCGAGGTTATTCTTATAGCTGCCATCCCCTTCGACTTCTCCTTGCTCTTAGAAGAAGGAGCGTAGGCGCGAAGCGAAGGTCTAAGAATGGGGCATCTGTAGTAGCGTGCCATGGGCATGGGCGTGATCCCCGAATGAGGAATGCCTCTTCCATCCAGCCTTCCTTAGTGCCCAAAGGCAAAGGGTTTGTTCACGAGACGATTATAATACCTCCTGTTGGTGCGATCACCCGCGTAATGCATTGATTGAAAATGTATCCTAAAAAGGGAGAAAAAGGTGGCCCATGACGAGCCTAAAGCAAGGTTCGGCTGCGAGCCAAGAAAGACTCAGTCCTCGCGGGTGCGTCATGGTATGTCCCAGTTCGTCATTGGAAAAGAAAACACGGAAGTAGTCCCTTCGTCTTCGTTTAAATCGACTGTTTTTTGTGCGACCCCCAATGGGCACCTTCCTTGGGTTTGTTCCCTGGGTTGTTGAACGACTACCTTAAATAAGGTATCCCCTGGAGCTATCGTTTCGAGAGGATAAGTAGCTGACCTCTTTCTAGTAATCCCCTCAGGCTCCAATCTAAGAGAAAAGTAGCTCCTGGCTTCAATAGTGTCTTGCTGATCGATTTACTTCTTTTCTCAAGTTTAGTTTATCTTTCAGTTGGTGATTGAGGTGCGAAGCTGTTCCCGTCCCCCCATTCCTGGCCAAAGGAAAAGGGGAATTCCTTCAAGGCTGGTTATGAACGCCGCGTAACATCATCTTCAACCAACCTCACAGATCCAACTCAATCTTTTACACCAATGTATCGTACTCTCTCGACCAGGTGATGATCTCCTCAGTATATATGGCGCAAGACGTGATTCCACATCTCGTTTTTGGTGTCGCCCGGCTGGCACTCTTTTTTCGATCTCAATAGGTACAACATTTCTGCTAAAGGTCGGGGAATTCATTCAACCCCCTCTTGCTTTCCAAAAGAAAAAGTGACGCGCGAGCTTACTGGCCGGGATTATTTCGGGACCAGTCGTTGATAAATTCGACTAATCTTTTGCCCGCTTGTGCGCCGCTTTTAGGCCTTTCGGCCCCTTCAGAATGTTGAAGCATATTTAAGACGTTCATAATGACCTCCAGTTTCTGTGGACTGGCAGTTTGGAGTGCCAGTTTCTCATGTAATGTAATTAGTATATCTGATCTCATGGCGATTTTATTAAATGAGGATAGAACCTCATCTATTCGGTGTTTTACCGATAGGAGGGATGGGGGAGGGAGTTGTGGGGCTGGCTCCACGACCAGGGGTGGTTGATCACCACCCAGAACAGGAAGTTCTACGGGCGGAGTTGGATGAGAGTTTCCTCGTTCATCTTGTTGCTCCTGACCCTGGGCTGGGGCCGAAGAAGATTCCTCCTTTCCATACACCTCATCATACCAGGAGGAACTCGCGCTTGAGATGGAGGGTACGGGCGAGGTGGCGGGAAGTATCCTATAGGGCTAGTCCATGTGTGACTTCAATGCTTTGTAGGGCACAACAAGAAGGAGCTCCGCCAGCAACCCTAGCGCATGAAAGCAGCTCAGAACAGCGCACGCAAGCAACTGAACCGAACCTTCAGACGGTCAGTCAGGAAGATCACAAACAAAGCAGTGGAATAAGACTTTCATTGCATGGATATCAGAGTCAGCAACAACAATTTCATTGTTGCCTCACATCGGATGAAACAACTTCTGATTCTGTGCTCGCAGCGTCTCCCTCTCTTCAATAAGAATAGGGATTGTCAATGCTAGAAATTCTGTTTCACCGCTATACTCTTTCACCGCCCCATCTGGAGCTCATTCCTATTCATTTCATTGAAAAGCTTCTTCTCCTGTATTCCACGATATTCCATATCTCATGAACTTCTCTTATTCGATTCAACTACGTCGAACCTTGGATTTGATTCTTTCGATAAGGGACCGTCCCATAGGAAGTACCATACCACGGGAAGTTGCTTCTTGGAATGCCTCTTTCTCACAAAAAGAAATATGAAATTATGACTGATTCAATGGGTCCTACCCTTCCCGTTCCTTCTTTTCTTTCTTTCCCCACGCCTTCCGTCTTTCTTCCACTCCAAGCTTTCTTCTAGTCTCTCCTCTTGACTTTCTTTCTCTCGGCGCAAAAGGGGTCTATCCCTAGGACTCTTTCTCGTGAACTAGGGTCAAATAAATAGATGGATCGCTCTTTCCTGTTGATTCCCGTTGCCCAAAGCCAACAAAGGTTCTAAGAGTCAAGTAAATGGTGGGACCTCCTTCCGGGAACTCCGATTCACTTATTGAGCCTCTCTCCTAGGGTTGGTTTTCTCATCTGACCCTAAATCATTCAACAACCTGAGTGAACTTGTTCTTGGCTGCTAGACGAGGAGCTGGGTAGAGAGATCCTCCCCCTAGGATGATAGCTTCTATTCCTCGATTGCCCGGTATCAGTCGTCAGAGGAGATAAATTGTTTTCTGCGCAAGGCGATACACAGGACACGGATTCAAGTGTGTTAGGTTGTCACCGACAGAGCGCAGTTACACCATAACTGAAAGAGAAGGACTCGCCATGGTACATTCTGTACAGAAGTTTCGGCATTAGCTATTAGATTAGGCACAAAATGGTCTATGTGGACCACCCGCTATCTACACCTGGTAAAAAAACCAGTACTGAGTGGCAGAATCAGCAGATAGCTATGACTTCAGAAGTCATTCGATTTGAAAATCATAACAAGACCAGGACGAAGTCATGTGGCAGCTTATCATCTTTCCCGACTACAAAATGGGGAAGCTCAAAAGGGGGAGGATGCCCTGTAGTTTTTCAGCTGACCTTCCCTATTCTGTCCTTTTACCTATAAAGCTCTACTTGATTAGCTATCGACTGAAGTCACTCGCTAGTGCTCTCTCTCTCGCCCCTATCTTAATAAGGGGTCTTGTCTAAAACCTTTCCGCCCAGCCCATTCTTGATCTTCATTCTAAGTGAGCAGGTCGAAAGCAAAAGCAGTTGAGGTGATAGCAAGAGTCAGCAGGGAAGCAGAAGCAAGAGGTCTTCAAAGAACTTTTTTGTAATAAAGCTTCTCGGTCTCATTTCATTGGTCTCTAAGGCAAAGTCTCGCTTAATCGTTCATCGATCTTCTCTTCTGTAAGGCCTCGGGCCATCCCTCCACGAATTCCGATTTCTGTGTTTGTATAAAATGGGTAGCTTCTAGCCTCGAGCTGGAAAGTCTCATCGGCGGGGGTACTATAGATCATAAGTCTGTGTCTAATTGAGACTCAATCTATACA
>JAULLE010000010.1:71631-74088 GCA_035668155.1 Sarracenia purpurea
AGAGGAACGGCGAAGCTTTAGGTCTTTGAGGGTAGAATAGAGTTGGGCTAAGTTCGTCCGGGCGCAAATCGTTATGGTAACCGTCTGGAACTACATCCCAAAGATCCTGTTTTGACTGGGTAGGCTAATGGGGTCGAATGCGTATTCGTTGGGAAACTGCAGCGAGGTCTCACTTTGCTATTATCAATCATATAGAATCAGAGGTGGCATAAGTTGGGGAAGGGCCGGGTGGAGCGCAGTAGTCTCTTCGATGTGATACGGTCAATACGCTTGGTCTTCTCAGAAGTATTTTGTTGTGAGAACAGTCCGCCAAAGGCTTCGATGCTGGATCAGAGTGCAATTGATTCGGATCCGGTTTCCTTCGAGCCACACCTCCCAACGGTTAATGATTGCCATGGACGGCTCGGGCCAAAGCTTGAGTGGGGTGGGCTTGGATACACCGGATACACGACCGACACTGGGCGCTACCGCAGCGAGTGAAGTATGTGTTGTGGTGCGCGATCATACAAATGTGAGTCAAGTTCGGAATAGGGTTTTAATCCAAGAGTTAATGAAGGAGTCGGGTGACTTCAGCGCGGAAGGGAATGGTTCGCCAATAGGATTGATTTCCTTGAAGGGGTCGGCTTTGGACCGAACTTTCCATTAACGACTATAGCTACACGCTTGACCTGCCCTAAGAAAAAGGGCGAAAAGCGCTTGCGCTAGACTGACAAAAATGAAATATATATAATAAATTGAAATCAAAAGGAAGACTTATAATGGATGCCCCGATCCTACCTAATATGTATAATGAAATCCATTGGATTCCCTACTTCATGCATTTGATCTCCTGTCTCAACTAAAACTAAGAGGGGTCATGGAAAGGCTCAATATAGCGATCGACTCCTTTTTCCGCTGCACGAGGTCACATAAACCTACCTTTATAGCTTTACACAAATGACCCACTTGACGACGTCTAGGGCGAACACAACATTAAGGCTAGCTAAGGATTGGACACCTCTGCTTAGGCGGGGACACAGGAATTAGGCGGATACTGAGGAATCTAAGCTGCAGTCTCAGCAGGCCCATTAGTAGTCCAATGAGTTGACCAATGACTCTATCCCGCTTTGTCTCCCTAGCTTGCCCATATCAAAGAAGGTTTGGTGCCTTCGGTGATGAGGATATTTTTTAAGCATATATGAGTTATGGCCTTCACACGTAGTCTCCGAGCACCACCTAATTGGTTCAATGATTTTAAGCAGCTCTCCCCTAGCCGTAAGGGTAAGGGCGCGAGGTTTTTATTCTTTCCGCTTAGAAATAGTATTATTAAGTTTCGGGACATTGGACTTTTAATAGGACTAGTAGACGAAACCGAACTAGCAGGACTAGCGGAACTAGGAGCAGGACTATAAGCATTAGCAGCATTGGCGTGTGTAAGAGCAAGGGCGGTAGGTGAGCACGGAAGCTTCTCGTCAAATTCAAATAAAGGACAGGTTTTTCGACTAGCTGGCTGTTTTCGGCACGAGTGTGTGGGTGTGGTTGGTGCAGCAGAGGCCCTACCAGCAGCAGTTAACGTGGCTAGCTCTTCAGTGGCATTTGTTGAGCGATCTGTAAATCTCTCGTCTTTCAGTTGGTTCAGAAGCTAATCAATCAGTAAATGCTTAATCTCTCTCTCTCAAAAGGGGCGCGATAGAAAAGTAAATCACGGCAGTCGTATCCTCCTCGGGCTAGCCATTGCTTGAGTGAACAACCACTAGCTCTTGGCTATCGGCAGTACAAAGGCCTGAGGTGTGGGTTCCAAACCTGCCCTCTTTGATTGGCTGTTAATTGAATAAGGACTCCCCGCTTTCTTGTTTGTGATTTCTTTTAGGCCATTTCAAGGCTGGCAGTTACGGTCAGGTATTAAAGGCAAGTGGATAGGCGCAGGGGCTAGGCCTTCCAATCACTATCTGCAAATCTCTTATAGAATAGTATAATAGAAGGATTTTCTCGTTCCTCTTTTCTTCTTTTAGCCAATTCTAGTAGTTAAGGGTCTTTTTCTATCAAGCATGGGCTCTCCCCGCATAAGCGGTAATGCCAGAACCCCGCCTTCTGAGGAAGGGAAGAAAGGGTAGCAGCCTGTAAGAAGTCCTCTCTTCCCGCCTTTATTAAAGAGTCTGGCCTTTCCTTCAGCCTCTTCTCTCATTTTCGTTATTTGTTTTTGTTGAAAGGCATCAAGCCCTGTGTTAGTTCGCCTCCCCTTCGCCCTATTCCTTTTGAATGGGGGACGGTCTGTCCTTCGAATCCCCTCCTGGAGGTACTTTGTTGCTTTCCCAAAGCCTTTCCTTACCATGGTTCAATGCCCAGTCCGACTTTCCAAGCATGGCTATCTTGCATCTCCTTGCGCTTCGAATACCCAAACCTCCTCTTAATCTACTTTTCGATCTCCCCTGCTATCTAATATCTAAGGGCGGTACACTGAACACCCACCCAATCGTG
>JAULLE010000010.1:74188-84537 GCA_035668155.1 Sarracenia purpurea
AGTCCAACCTAATCGAATGAATATCCTTCGCCCGTTATCTCCTCATCTTCCTATTTATAAGCCACAGCTCACTTCGATGTTTCCCATATCTTTCTGTATTCTTTTCTTAGCGACTGTAATAGTTCTAGGGGTTTCTTTTTGTCTTTTTGGTGGGTTTGATTGTAATCTTCTTTTTCTAAAGCTACAATCCCTGATCCTAGGGAAAGGACTCTCCTTTTTATTAAAAAGAGTCGGGTGGGAAGTAGGGCTCTTTTTGCCCATAATGTTAGCTCTTGTTGATGGCGAAAGCGCACCCATTGTAGGGAACATGATGGCGTCGTCAGGAGCTTCCGGCGCATCCAGCTCTGGGAATTGGCGTCAATATCTAAACTTATCATCAGAGAACGAAGGAGATTCCGCCCCCGAACCATCCACCGACCGAACCCCGGGGCACCTGCCGCAAGGAGGGGGGGCAGGGGCCGCTCCGGCGGAACAACCCGTCGTACCAGAACAGCCGGTGGACGTTCTTTTTCCCTTTCGTTCAAAGATAAGGACAAACCTTGGGATCTTTCTATCTATGGGGAGTTCGAGAAGTGTATATAAGCCATTATACAAAAATGCCCAAGCTCTTCTTGATCTTGATTCTGCCCCGGCGGAAAAGCTCCGGGAGCTTGATTTGAAGATAAAGGAGCTTAGTCTACGGCATGGGCTACCGCTAGGACCAAAAGATAGGTTGAATCTTCTTCTATACGAACTAGGCATAGACAGCGATTAAAGGTCTTTGGATGACAGAAGTTCGAAAGGTCCGTTGCTATTGGAAGTGTCTCTATCAGGAACAGAAAGGGCTAGGCAGCTCTTGGTACAAGTCGGAAGCAAGCACCCTTCACTATTTCGGATAGTATTTATGGTTCTACCTTTTACTTAGCAACTGGCTTTCAAGGAATGGAATAATAATCGAAACTGGAGGAGCTTGCCAGGATGGCTTGGTAAGCAAGCAACCACTTATGTAGGCGCCAACTCTCAGTTCTTTCTCTTCTTTCTTTTTGATTATCACGATCTACTAAAAGGAAAGTAGCTTGATATTGGTTCAAATCCAATTCGTGAGAAGAGTCCAATCCCGAGCAGAGTTCATACGTGAAGTTTCATTGTTGAATGAGGGTGAGTTCACGGGCTTCTTTGATCGGGAAATGCACGCACTTCTTTTGTTGTCGTTAAGGTCCCTTCCCCCTGAGTTCAAGATGTCCCTTTCTCTTTCAGCAACTTCCCTCATTGGGATTGGTCAAGCTCCTTCACTTATTGCTCGATCCGATCCGGAACCTATTGGGATAGCACCTTTTCTTCCTATTATTAGGTCTTCTTGCCCGTTAAGTTCCTCTACTGGTAGTCTAGTTGTAGTTTTGAGCGGGTTTAATAACAGAATCTGGAGAAGCTTTACAAAAAGTGGGTAGGTTCCTAGCTCAACAGAGGAAGGATCCCCAACATAAGGTAGCTTTCCCAAGGGAACTCACTCTACTTAAAGGTTTTTGAGGTACTTACTCAGGAGGGAAGATTACTCTAAAAAAGAAGACGGAGAGGGGATACCCCAGGGAAGGGGGGAACACGTTAAGTTGCCAGTTCCGATCGAAGGAATAGGGGACAAGGTGCTCGACCAACTAATCAGTATTGGGGAGAACTAATCTAGCTATTAGCTAAAGGTAGATTGCTTTCAAGCTACTCGGCTAACTAGGATCGGAGTGGAATTAAGACTCCCCTCTCGGAGTTTAACTGTGAACTGACTTAGCCCTTCACTTCTTTCTTTCCCTCACATTTACCTCACATCAAGGAGAGCATTCTTCAAGACATTTGAGAAGCATCAAGGATTCCTTGTTCTTTTGAAGGGAATCCACTTCTCCTCCTGCCGAAGACTGAAGAGTAAACCTTGCATTCATTCTCTAAGGATTAACAAGGTTAGTAATAGGCTATAGGCTCG
This sequence comes from Sarracenia purpurea, assembly GCA_035668155.1. Classification (NCBI taxonomy): domain Eukaryota; kingdom Viridiplantae; phylum Streptophyta; class Magnoliopsida; order Ericales; family Sarraceniaceae; genus Sarracenia; species Sarracenia purpurea. Next base: position 76,137 of record JAULLE010000010.1, read on the forward strand.
ACTGCAAGGAGAGAAGGAAGCAGCTTGACTTTCACGACTATCAGGGCACCTACTGAACTAGATGCAACTCAAAAGAAAGCTCCAACTCTATCTAGTGAAGGTTTAGGCTTTCTTTGCCTCGGACAAGCTTTTTTCTTTCCTTGCGTCTCTTACTTCTGCTTCTGCTAGGTGAAGAAGCTATGAGACTTTTTAAAGGCTTATTCGAGCCAGTCTAGTAGGCATCGCTTTCTATCGGAACCGTTAGCCTCGCCCCATTAAAAAAGCTATCAATCTGATTCCCGAAGTCAAAGTCAAGCTTCCCCACCTGGCAAGAGTGAAACTCTCCTCTTGAAAAAAAGCTTGTGCTGGGAAATATTGAGCCAGACCCACCACCATCACTAAGAGCAGAGGTCAAGGTAGCACCCCTAGCAGCTTCACTGGTTTCATCTCCAGATCAAGACCGGGTTCCATGCCCAGCATCAGAACCTGCGACTTGCCCCGGCATCCCTTACAACTAGATACAACTAGAGATAGAGATCCAGATTAAGACCTTCGTCTTCGAGATCCATATCCATACGTCGGAGCAGAGTCAGTATCTCGTTCTCTTATATTCGTATATTCTGTCGATTAAGCAGTTCGATACCCATCAGCAGCAAAGGCAGAGGCGGCTAAGGTAGACCCAGTTACAGATCGACGAGGGGAAGGGGAAGAGAGAACGCCACGGAACGAGGCCTAAGCTAGTCTTAGAGACCAAGCCGGGACTCCACTCGCACTTCGGAGCACCTTACTAGGTCTGGGTAGGACTATAGCTGACGCCAACCATATGGAGCTACAAACACTAGGCGGACCCGCCCAGACTGAGGCGCAGACCTATGCTTTTTCCCATCACGCGCACTGACCGCGCCGATAGATACTAAAGACTAAACCTGGCCCAGGGACCCATATAGGACAGGAACAAAGCAAAGATAAAGCCAGGAGCAGTTATCTTGATTCTTCAGTTGACCCCGTGCCAGCAGAAGCACCACTCATTTACTTCGTTGACCCATCATAATCAATTTAGATTGCTGCTATTGATTCCTTTGCCTCTGTGGGATCATTTACTGGTTATGAATCAAGTGGATCCTCAACGTGCGAAGGGTGTATGCTAGGCAAGCAAGACCGTACCCCTATTCCAAAAGAATCCAAGTGACGAGCATCAAGGCCTTTGGAACTGATTCATACCGATCTCTGTGGACGTGGACCCATGGCAGTTACAAGCATTGGAGGTCAAAGGTACTTCAAGGTCTTTCTTGATGATTATACCTTAAAAACAGGGCTTTCTATGCGGAAGTCTAAAAAAGATGAACCTTTAGCAAACTTGAAGCATTTTATGATAGAGCAAGAACGTTTTACAGGCTGTAAGCTTAAAGTACGTCGGTCAGATCGTGGAGGTGAGTTCTTATCTAAGGACTTTGTTTGCTTAGTCCCCACCCCAGCCGAACTGTAGCTACCTTATTCTGCTCTTTCAAATCCATTCCGTTTTTGGGTCGATAGCTCTGAGGTCGAGAGGGAGGTAGAGTGAAGGCCTTCTTCGAATGGAGTTCAGGGGGATTTTCTTTATGGAATGCATGCTACTTTCGAAGTCAAAGAATTTGATTAGTTCATGAGAGGTTACGTTAGAGTAGTTATAGGAGTCACTTCTCTGGGAAGCTCTCCCACTGGATCAGGATCAGTATGGGGATAAATCTTTGTTGTCGCACCACTCTAGTTCTTCCAAGGCTTCTTCAAGGCAGTAGTGTCTGGTCGTAGTAGCATAGCCGTGGGTGGGCAGTGCGCTATGTCGGTCTTTGGTCAGTACGGTAAGCCAGGAAGGCGAGTAGTCGTAGGTGCGCTTGAGTGAGTGTGCCTGGTAGGAAGAGAAGGTCTGCTGGCGGTTCCGGTGGTGAGGGAGTAGGTTCGGGTGCCCTTCTTTCATTATAGTAGTAAAGAGTTGTTTTTTTTACACAGATAGTAAGCCGAAGGCTAATATCTGAGGGTAAGCCTTTAGTGCGTAGGTGCGGAAGTGTGCCAGTGCGCAAAGCCGTAGTCCTTCTTGTTGTTGGCGATGGCTTGTTAGGTGCGGTGCGTTGGCTCTGGTTCTCTTTCTGGGAAACGAGGGTATTAGCATCTCGCTGCTGCTATTGATCAAATAACTTGCTTGTTCTTGGTTGGTTCATTGCTTCCCATTCTTTTCTTTCTGATCGTAGACCACCCTCTCTTCCCGATTCTTGGCATTTGAAGAATTGTCGTTGCTATTGCTGTATTGGTACGTTGGTTTAGAGTTAGATCCCTTCGTTATGAGTAGTATTGTTTAGCAAGGAGTAACTGACAGACTATATCTGAGCTTTAGCTGCAAGGGACTGGTCTGGTAACGCGAATCTCTTAGTTTTTATGAAACTAGGTTCGCGCATGAATGCTTAGCGAATCCGCTTTTGCATCTCGAATCAGGAATAGGGACATCCGGTCTTTGGTCGGCACGTACCTTTTTCTCTTCTTAGATCCATTCCCGACATTAGTCTGAGGTCGAATTGGTCAGATGTAACGAGATTGGCTGATTAAGTAAGTAGGGTCTTTCCGTCGTCAATCCATTGCTTGCTTTGCTTGTTCGCTTCATCATTGGTATGCCTGCGTGGGTTGCAAGTAGACATCAGCTCCGTGCCGGTTTGCGGTCATCACTTTACGAGTTTTTGCTTTCTTTTGTTGGCCCCTGGGTCCCCGATAGAGCGCCTAAGACTTGGCAGGGATCTATTTGAAAGGGACTGGGGACAAAGTCCAAACAGGATACCAGCAGAGTCCAACATCCATAGGAAGATCTTTGAGAAGGAACGTCGACCAGAAAAAAGAGATTACTTACAAGTGCAGACTAATCAGCGAAAAAGTCTATAACAAGTCTATAACGTAAGTTAAAGAGAAGCCACTAAAAGAAAGACTAAATGGTGTTACGGACCACAGCACAGGCTTGAGACCGAGGGATCCTCAACTCAATCTTTCTTAGGAGCTACAGCTGCTAGCTCTTTTAGCTGCTTCCTGCGTCTACGAGGATTTTCTTACTGCTGCTCTCTTCGTCGACTGACAGCTAACCGGTACATACAACTAGTCCGTACCGCTCTTACAGCCGCTTCAAACCGATGCGAGAGCCCCTAACCTAAGGGCGCTTACTTCCTCTCTGAAAGCTGCTTTTTCTTCATCCCGGTAAACAGTGATTACCGCTCCTCACTCAAGCAGCGAAGTAGCCGAACCGCTGTAACCCGCTGCTGCTGGAACTGGTTGCTTCGGTCGAGATCCAGATTCTGAGAGTAGTGATCGAGAGCCTGATTCTGACGTTCGTGAGCGTGACCCAGACCTTCGTGATCCATATACGCCATAAGCAAAGCAAGCAGTAGACCTAGCAGCAAATCCAGTGTTAGATCAATACCCTGCAGTTGATCCATACCTAGTATCAACACCAATAGGAGCATAAGTAGCTAATACGTAAAAAGCACGTACCAGTCACATACCCACTTGTAGGACCTGAACCATAAGCTAGGGTTGCTGGAGCAGAGCAAGAAGCATATCCATACGTTGATCCAGTCAAAGAACCAGTAGTAGATCCATTAGTACCATTAGCATTACCAGAGCAAGTCCTTTATCCAGTTGAAGAACGAAGAACCAGTTGACTAAGTTACAGTTCCTTAAGCATAACCAGTAGAGACCACAGATTGTTATCCATATCCAGCAGATACGAGGGTGACAGTACGAGTACCAACAGTAGCATATAAAAGTACATATCCTATAGAAGCCAAGCCAAGGGCGCAGGGCATAGCCAAGACCAGTAAAGCCACACCAGCAGTCGATGACGCTTTTGATATTGGCAATGCTATTGACGATGTTATTGAAGCACCACTACAACCGCCAATAGCAGTTGTTGAACCAGTAGCTCTAGATTGAGAGCCGGATGCATCAGTAGTCAAGGCATAGCCAGTTTACCCTCAAACGAAAAGGAAAAGGTAGCAGCATATGGTCAACCACCATTAGTATATTAGTTCGATCAGCACCGGACAAGGTCTTTTGTTGTCGGCACTATTTGGCTTTGTACCCTGGTGGATTTATCAAACATGTATATGAAAGAAAGTTCAAACACCACTTCTTTTTTCCGGTTATCGGTGAAGCAGGTCCAATGCCTACTTTTTCTTAGGGTTGCATTCGAATATGAAAGGTTTTCCTACCCTTAAAAAACTTTATAGCCCATGAAATGGAATAACTCCGTGGATCGATTGAAATAACCGGATTCGACCGACTGGCAGAACAGGTTGAGTGCATAGCAATAGTCCTCGACCGTTTATATGGGTAGAGTCGAATAGGTGAAGAAGTAACCTTACTGAACTAGGAATCGTTAAAATGTCAAAATGATGGGCTCACCCGAACCAGATAGATCAATGTGTGAATTGCTACAGAGATGTCCCGCCTAAACAACCGGTGGTGTCTGCATCTGTAAACGTATGCCAAGCATGGAAGGTTTCCCAGAGGCGAAAGCCGAACCCCACCATCCTTGATGGAATAATTGTAGTAAAACAACCGGCTCCAGCTCGTTAAACGAGCCTCTCTTACTTTTGAAGTAGGGAAAAACCAACCATTAAAAAAGGAAGGCGATCGGGGTGCAAAGCTTGACTTGTACAAGCGATGTCATTCGAAAGAAGCACGAGCGAATCTAGAGCAAGCACATCGAAACGCGGTCTCAGGAAGAAAGAAAAGGCTTAGGAAGCTTTCGTATACGGCTGCACGCACGGACCATAACCCCGAGAGGGAGAAGAGAGAAAGCCCGGTATGGATATTCATTCCGCTAGAGCAAAGGTACGTTTGAGCGGACGGAGAAGGAGTGGTTTCCCTCTCTTCGGGAAGTGATACATACGACTATTTTCATAGATAGAGAGGGCTTATGACTAAACATCATCAGTGAGAAGTCACGTCTTGCTTGCATACACTATATCTTAATAGTAAATGGCCACATCCATTCGCCTTGACCGGATCATAGCGTTAGCGGAGTGGGGAACTCCCCAGGGCTATTCAAAGATGGGAATAGAACACAATATAGAAGGAGAAGCGAGACCAATATAGATTGAATTTCAAAGTCGGGAAAGGGAGCAGGAATTCCAGGAATCCCTATTCGTGGGTTGATGATCGATTCAAGATTCAAGATGCGAGCATCAGATCCTCAATAAGAATCAATCAAAAAGGGGCCAATGAAAGCGTTTGAAGGGACCTTCTCGTACATCGATTGACCTATCCGCCGTCTCCCTTTTGGAAAGAAAGCCCCATTCTGAACCTCTTCCTCAGGGAGCGAGGCGAGCAGCTAGAGGAAGTCTCACTGCAGAACTAAACGGAAGGGGAGAGCAGGATGAAGCAAGCAGCAAAGGACATAGTTTCGTCGAACTTACTAAGAAAAAAGAAGAAATACAAGTCAGTGATTCAGCTAGCGAAGCCGTAACAACAGAAGCAGGAGAAGCTGTAACAGAGGAAGGAGAACGGGAAATGGAATTTCAAAGAAGATAGATGAATGGGGTACCCGATTGACATCGTAACCATTAACGAAAGAGAAAGGGAATTTAGAAGAATCTCAGAAACATGGCGATCGATTCGACCGATCAAGAACAGAGCGGCTAAGTCCTACCACTATTATTGCTTAAGCGCATTCATCCACAACAGAATCCACTCACTAAACTAAACTCAAGTAGAATAAAGTCCGTACGCTTGAATGAAGCCCTACCCCTACGCTTGAACTGAACTATCAGTCCTAGAAAGAACCCACTTACCGTGACGGAAGAAATCCGTCTTTCTTCTCTAAGCAAAGCCTATAATATAAGCCAAGCTTCCCCTTTTTCCCAGTGCGGAAATTCGTCTTCTTATGCCATTACTATATACCAGACTCTTTTGCGAAATACCAGCAGAATCTCACTTGGTCATCCACCCAGATAAGTCCTTATACAAAACCCCTACCGCTTGCATTGGTTAGTAGATCCCCGCATCATCGCTCGGAATCAGAGAAGAAGATAGCAGCCCTTGTCCCTCCGAAGTAGCAGTTGGAAGCTTTAAGTAAGTAGGGCCCATCGGTACCAGTGAATGGATTTATTGCCCTACCTCTATCTCTCCTTGGCCTTGGACCTTCCTTTATCAGCGGAAAGAGGATACGAGGAATCATCATCAGCGGGCGGAAAGAGAAGTCCGAGCTTATTTGCCTAGAATCTCTATACTAGTAGCTGTACAAGGCAGTACAATGCTAGTGAGCAGACCACTTTAACACTGGAGGATTCGATGCGGGTCCCCTAATTTTATATTTATAGGCACTTGGGCCTCCTGGTAGACCTTGATAGAGCTTTCTGGGCTTCGTCAGTCTTCCGGCCTTTGTCCCTCACCGGCACATCAAAGAGAATACAATCTTGGCCCATGAAATCATCCACACTATGAAGTATAAAAGAGAAGAGAAAGGCTATTACTGGGAGAACTTTCTAAGTAGTCAACCTCCCTCTCCTCGGTTCACTTCACTCGCTTGCTTGCTTACACTTTTCACACTCATTCCGATTTCCACGAACTTTTTTCCACACACACTATCTTTGTGCTTACTGGATCGTTACGAACATACATCTTTGGGCGTAGTGATTCAGCAAGTTCACTCGTGTGTTCCGAACTATTGATTCTTTTTCTTAATACATCACAGCATATGAGTCTTTATGGTGCTCGAGATGGAGAACCCTCTTTATGTTGATAGGGGGTAGAGGTGGAGGTTGAGCTCATGGGGGATAGGCCTTGACTTTCAATCCATTTTACCACTCCGAAATCAACAATCTAAACTCACCGCCTTGTTGAAGAGTCCCTTCCCTTCCATTCGAATATCATTCTTTTCCGCCTTACCTACCTTTCAAATATTCCCAACCTACAACCAAGATATTTACCCCACCTTTCCGCTATCCGCCTTGTTGTGATAGGGGGGGCTTTCCTTGCTTTCTCTGAAGAGGGGCTCGCTCTTTCATCAATTTAGTCAGAGTAGGAGTTGCGATCTCTAAGCGGGATTTTCAGTCATCTATCCCTTTTCTTTCCCTAGCGAGTTAAGAACGAGTGGATGTTTTGAACGAGTGAAGTGCCCCATAAGCTATAAGGGCGAGCTATATGTATAAATTCCGTGAGCAGCGATTGAACTGAAGGTTCCAAGTGCATCCAGCAGGAATCGAACCTACGAATTTGCCTCTTGTATAGGTTGGGCGCTTTAACCATTCAGCCATGGATGCAAAGAGACTCAGCGAGTGAACTAGGTTTTGGTATTCCTTCTCGAGCTTCTATTTCTTCCGTTAAAGGAGATTCGAGAAAAGATGGAATAGGAAGACGTGTTTCCAGAACAAACAAGATACGGGTTGAGAAGGGGGAGTTAGCAAAGTTAGACAAGATTGGAATGGGCATAGGAACATGTATTGATGTACCAGATCGGCTAATGCTCCCAGGTTGATGCGATGTATTCCACCAGTTGACTGAAGACTTGATTATTGGTATATCGATCGGTCCAGCACGGATTGAAATAGGAGCCGGTTCGACAGGAAGCTTTTGAAAACGCAGTGCACCCAGGTAAATAAGGAACGAGATGAATACAGAGGTTAAACGAGCATCCCACACCCAAAAGGTGCCCCACATAGGTCTTCCCCGAAACCCCCCAGTAACTAAGGTAAACAACGTAGAAAAAGCACCCATTTCTGTACCGGTTCCGGAAGAGCGAAGAAAAAGGGGATGTTTTGTTAATAGGAACAATAAATTGTTTATAGCCGTAGCGATATAAACCAGAATACTCATCCGAGCCGCAGGAACATGTACATACGGAATACGAGAATTTCCACCTTGTTGAAGATCTAGTGGTGCTACCCGAAGACTTAAATGAATAGCCATCGCTGTTAAGAACAACCGAGATCCAATGAGAATTTGCGCATAGCTTCTGGTCTTTGACATCAAAAAAGAAGGTTGTAATAACGAAAGGAACATGTGAGAATTTGGTCCTAGCTAGTGGAACAAGAAAGACATGGATCTATATTCAATACACAATCAAAGGATTTCCCCCCCCACAAAATCGAAGAATTCTCCTTGCTTTGTTTTCGCTCCGCTCGTGCGTGGCACTCCTTGCTCGCGGAGCGGCATACCGAAAAAAGAAAGGTTTTGGAAGAAAAACAGCCAACCAAGAGCTCAGTCAAAACGCCCAGTCAAAAGAAAATTGTTTTTTTTTTTTGAAATTGAAAAAAAAAGTGGGAGGCTGGAGCATTAGCACCTTGTAATTCAATCATCTTTTCTTCCAAGGTGCCGAGTTTATATTCGGGGCCTTGCGGAGTCACGATGGACTCCGCAATGATTCGATCTCGTTGCTCAGCCCAGAATGGATGGGGATCCAATTGGG
>JAULLE010000011.1:1167-3667 GCA_035668155.1 Sarracenia purpurea
TCATAATATTCCGGTTCATATTTGAGTAGTAAGACAAGCTTTTGTTCACCATCAGTAGTGAACATACTTTCTTCTTGTTGTAGAACTTTTCGGGCTAAGTTATTTAGCTCTTCTTTGAACCTCCTAGCTCGAGCTCTCGTCACCGGGCCAATTGGGACTTGAACCGGACCATGAGTGTTGCTAGCCTTGATGTCCTCATCACCCGAGACTTCATAAAACTCCTCCAACACATTTTTGATAATGCGGACCGAGGACATATCAGCTCTTGCAAACACCATAAGGTCGTCTGCGAAAGATAAGTGCACAATTCTATCTTTTTTACAACGCCAATGATAGTGGAATTCCTCACTACTAGTATGAATCCCAAAAAGACCCGATAAAGCTTCCATAGCCATAACAAATAAATACGGGGATAGTGGATCCCCTTGTCTCAAGCCCTTTGCCCCTTTGAAAAACCCATTAATCTCACCATTGATACTTACCGAGAAAGAAGGGGTAGTAATGCACTCTTTAATCCACATAATCATCTTAGGATGGAAGCCCATGTATTTCAACACCAAAATCATAAATTCCCAATTAACATTGTCGTATGCCTTCATAATGTCTACCTTGAGCGCACATCTAGGGCCCTTGTTTGGCTTGTGATAGTCCCTCAACAATTCCTGCGATAGGAAAATGTTGTCCGCAATACGCCTTGCACAAAAGCAGATTGTGCTGGAGAGATAAGATCTTGTAAAGATAGCTTGACTCTATTAGCTATGATTTTGGTAATGCATTTGTAAATAGTATTGCAACACAATATGGGACGATATTCCTTAATATTCGATGGGTTTGGAACTTTAGGGATAAGTGCAATGAGAGTATTGTTTGCCTCTCTAAGCATCCTACCCGAATCAAAGAAACTTTTAATGGCTTTCATAACTTCTTCTCCTACTACTTCCCAAGCCTCCTTAAAAAAACCCATAGAGTAACCATCTGGGCCCGGGGCTTTGTTAGCCTTCATCGACCACAAAGTGGTTTTGATTTCCTCCAAAGTAACTTCACGAATCATAAAATCAGCACTATATTCTGGCAGCTTCTTTGTAATTGCTGCAGAAAGTTTCACCTGCACATCCTTACCCAAAGCTTTGGAAGAGCCTAAAAGGCCTTGATAGTATTCAACAATATGGGCTGCGATATCCTCCTTGGCACTACATACCACTCCATCATCTCTAGTAATGGAGACAATACGCGACCTGTTTCGCTGATAATTGATAGACAATACGCGACCTGTTTCGCTGATAAAGAAAAATTTAGTGTTTTGATCCCCCAACTTTAGCCACTGAATCCTGGATTTCTGTTTGTAGAAACTCTCTTCCGCAATCTTGAGCTCAAAGAGCTTTCTATATGCCTCCCTTTCCTCGACCCGGCACACCTCTGAACTAGGAGCCTTATCAAGCTGAATTTGTGCTGTTTCCAGCATCTGTTTGGCCTCCAGAACTCTACTAGGAAGATCACTAAAGACCTCCTGATTAAGTCTTTTCAGTTTAGCCTTTAATAACCTAAGCTTTTGATAGACTTTATACATATCAGAACCCACCACTTCAGAATCCCAAACCTCTCGAACCAAAGGGAGAAATTTAGAATTTTTTGCCCAGTAATCAAAAAACTTAAAAGGTTTTCGATACTTATTCCCATCCACACTTATCTTGACTTCTATTCGGGAGTGATCAGAAATACCAGGAGGACTAAAAAAGGCACTTGACCTCTCGAACTCCTTAATCCATGTCTCATTAACCACTGCTCTATCAATTTTTGATTTGATGAAGTTACCCCCTTCTTGGTTATTAGCCCAAGTGTAGAAAATGCCACCATAAGATAAATCTTCCAATTCTGTTTCATACATACAGTTATTCAAATCTTCCATATGAGACGGCCAAGAGGAGCTGCCTCCGAACCTTTCATTAGGAGTACGAATTGCATTAAAATCTCCCATCACCAACCACGGAAGAGAAGACATTCCCTGGCTTAGATTACATAGTTTCTTTTTTTTTGGGTAAGGCTTACATAGTTTCTTCCATAGCAACTCACGCTCTTTTGAACAATTAGAACCATAAACAAAGGTAATCCTAGCTGATAACTTTTCTTCCAAAAAACAGACAGAAGTGTGGAGCCATTGGACCCCCATATCCAAAATAGACAAGTCTACAAAAACGGGATCCCAACATACCCATATACGACCTAATCTAGCATAGGCATAGTTATTAGCAAACTTCCACCCCGGAAATAGTTTATCAAAAATAGGAACTGAATTAGCACTATTTACCCTAGTTTCATTTAAGGCTACAAGATGGAACTGAGAGGCAAAAACAAAATCCCTCAGATCCTTTTGCTTCAAAGCACTATTAAGCCCTCTAACATTCCATGAAAATAGTTTAGCCATACCTCTTCTTCTTCTTCTTGTTGCTGCTCTGTGCCTTGTTCGGAGGGCCCTTGGCGCAGACAATCGGGCTATCAAAAT
>JAULLE010000013.1:205094-215454 GCA_035668155.1 Sarracenia purpurea
TTATTGAACTCGATTCTACACGCTCCCTTTGATATTGTGAATTAATATGTATTAAGAATAATAGTCTCTTTTCTCTTATTAAAGCTGTATTTTTTACATTGCTCAGGTGATTGGAAACTCGGTTGCATTTCATTGGGATTGGAAACTACGCCGGCAATCCTTGGTATCTCAGCCTCATTTGCTGGAAAGACATATGGACAGATAGGGCAGGGGCTTCCTTTGGCTGCTTCTGGTTTGGCCATAATTATGGGTATAAACCTGCTATAGGTGATTAATCATTCGATGCTATGATTGCCTGATGATCTAGTTTTACTGTTTTAGATTTGTACGCTTGTACTAGTTTTCAATCCTATCTTCTTCCTTTTTGTGTGCGTGAGCTCTCTTCTGCAAAGAACTTTTTAATGTTTCCTTAGATTTCATTGGCTACCCTACGAAAGAGATTTCTTTATATACTACTAATATCCTCATAGTTCTTTACCACAGTACCTATAAGTTTTTTTTTTAAAAAAAATAAAAAAAAAACAAAATAAGAAAAATGTAAAAAAGTGCGTTATACACACATAGGTGCTTGTGGTATTTGGGTTTATTGCTTTTATTTCTTTTTGGATGCACCTAGTAATAGTATGTTGCCTTTTTTATTTGTCAGCGCAACTAGAGCTGCCTCTGCATGACTTTGCCATCTTTGTTTGAATGGAGCTCAAGTTTTATAGATCTAGATGTAAGATTTGTTGTGTTCTGGTTTAGGTATAAAGAGTTCCAAAGTTTTAATTGTTATTAGTTGTATTTTGATTGTTATCATTTATTTACTTTGAAATATCACTCTATAAGATGTTTGGTGTTTGAACGTTCTAGATCTTTCCTACTCTCTCTTTAATGTTATCAGGCTCAGATGATTAGTCTATGTAAATGAAAAAGGCATAAATACTGATGTAAGAGGGTGGCTGAATTTTTGATCTACTATAAGTTACCAATCTAGAAAATTACTGGAGCTAAATAAGAAATTGCAGAGTTTTTTCCTTTTTCACGCTCTTCTTATTCGTTCTTCTTCCTGTTCTATTTCCATGTTGCACACCATTTTCTTTCTTAGATTTTCAAACCTATATGCCTTTCGATCTTGTTTCATTGATTTCCAAGCTCTGCTCTTCTAGAAGTGTACGTTTAGTTTTAGTTTGTATGTATATGCTTATTCAATTTACAGCTTACGTAAAACTTGAGTCCATGTTATCTATTTGATCACATTGGTCTCCGTTAGCATGCCTGAACACAATTCCTTCCGTTATAGATAGATATTGTTTTTATCTACTTATCCCTGGCTAATCTCTGTATTCTTTCCTTGGTCTTGCTGGACAATTGTGCAGATAATTGAGATACAACTCCCTTCTTTTTTCAACAACTTTGATCCCCGTGCTGCTACTACTAATTTCCCTTCAAGTAATGGACTTCCTAATTTTACCCTTAGCTTCTGAAGTATTCATCACTTGGGTCGAGCTGGCTCTCTGGATGCTTACAGCTTGAAGGTAAAATTAACTTTTTTTAAAAAAAAATTGACGTGTCAGGCGTATAAGCATATTTGGCTGGGCTTACATTTGCATTAGCCGCTTCACCTTGCAGCACTCCTGTGCTGGCAACCCAGCTTGGATATGTGGCTGCATCCAAGGTACTAGTAAAATGTTTATTGATATCGCTTTCGATCTAAAAATTGTTGCCTACTCATACTGCTTTATACTTGATCATTCTGGTCACATAGTAATGGATTAGCTCCCTAACTCTCTTGTCTCTAATGTTTGGATGCATCATGTATGCTGTATGTTTGGAATTGTTGGTTAGGGAATGCATATACCTATACATATATGCATATGTCCTAGGCTTTGTAGTTCATGGCTTTCAATATTATTAGGTTATGAGACCATCGAGGTGTCAGCAGAGTATTTTTCCCCGGAAGATGTGGAACCATGGCTAGCTTAGTTTTCTGCTGCAATTTATTGAAGTCTTCCTTTCTGTTTAGTGTTTTGTTTGAATTGACTTGTATTATGACATTGTTATCTTTCCTTTATTAGTCAGTGGGATATCCCTTTAACTTTTGATATGACACTTTTGATGCATGTTAATAGCTAGTTTTCCTTCAACTTTTTTCAAGCCTTATTTATTTTTTGCTCTTGACATTCCAAGAAATTGGGGCTTCACAACTTTGTTTTCTCATCTTACTCTCCTTCACTTCCTCGTTCTAGCACTTCATCACTAATGGACTTAACATTCAACGACTAGTCACCAGAACAAAGGACACAAAGGAAACGAGACCAGCTAGACAAAATCTAGATAAAGAAGAAACAAAGACTGCTAGCAACAAGTAGCAACAACAAACACTGCTAAAAGGAAATTTACAGCAGAACATCTCCAAAGAACAGCTCTGGATAAGAAAAAATGCTCCAAAAAACTGAGATACCCAAACACCTGCAACTTCCTGGACTGGCAGTAGTAACCTGGATTGACAGCACACACACCACAGCATAACTACACATCAAAGCTGCACACAACCTCGACCACAAGCCACGTAGCTAATGCACAAGCTGCACATAACTTGCTTCCTCCACACCCCAACAGCAGCTGGTGCACAACCCGCACCTGGAGAAGCAAAAGCAAAACCGAACTCAGCAAAAGGGCACTGCATCTGCCCCAACATCCCTTTGCAAAAGTAGCCGAAGACGCAAAACAATTAAAGCAATGCTGGGTACTTGGGGATAATCCACAAAGGCTCAAATTGCTGCACTCAAGAGCAAGCCAAAGCCAAAACCAACACCAGCAAACCAACTAAGACCCACAATAACAAGTCACTCCAAACTTGCAGAGGAGCAACAAGGAAGAGGCAAACAAACCCAGCAACAACAAGAAAGAAACAGCAGTAGCACAAAACAAGGCAAAAAACAAAATCCAAAACACCAACACACACGCACCTGGTCCTGTACAAAGCCATAAAGGGAAAACATAAACAAAAGAAACGCTTTGTACATCCCACAATGCTAGGCATGAAAATAGAAAAGAGGCAACCAGGATCACCCCCAGAGGAAGGGGATGAAGGCATCAACCAGGCGAATACCTACAAGCTCTCTTCCTCTTGGCCAAAGAAATCCATCAAGACCTGCTGCTAAAGATACTGCAATTGACAGAAGAGCCCAACAAATGCAGCTAAGAGCAAGCTGCAGCAATCAAATCAGCTCAACCAGCTACCAAACAAGACAGCCGAAGGAAAAACATTGCACATAATCTCCACTGAGGCCAGCAAAATAGACAGAGAAGCACAGCTTAAACAAAGCTGTGTTTAAACGAAGCTTAAACGAGACAGCATAACATCAAAATCTGCAACATTAACAGTAGCAAACCACAAAATCATTTTAATTCTCAAAGTTCTCAAGAGGTTGCTCTTATAATACTAGATTTTCCAGTTGGTTGTGGAAAGAATACCACTGGAAAATATGTTTAAACATCAAAATCATTTTAATTCTCCACTGTCAGAATACCACTGGAAAATAAGTTTAAACATCAAAATCATTTTAATTCTCCACTGTCTTTTAATTCTCCTGGGTATTAGTGGCTTCCAGATCATAGCATTTTGACATTTTTCTCACTTAATATTGACATTCGCCAATACTTAACCATGTACTTGAAGAAAAGTCTAGCAGTCTCCATTGCTGAAACGTACTTGGGTGCAGGAACAAAGATAGCAGTCTCCATTCGCTGTTCAATACTGGCAGTTAGAGGAAGAAAGTCTGGTAAAATTTCATTTTGGAGAATCCTTGAACCGCAATGCTTCCCCGTTACAAGCAACAGGGATTCAACTGCTGTATTTCTTGTTGGACTTCTCCAGGCACATAGTGCTTGGATTACTGCTATTGGTTGGGCCTTCTTTGCTTCTGATGCATCAGATTCTCAGATCTTATTGGCTACTAGGAGTTCTGATGGGAGGTGAGTTATTTATACAAATGCATGATCAGTCATTTAACTATTCTTCTCTTCTATTCAATAACCATTTGGCGATGGGCATTGGAGATTGTCCCCATATCATATGGCAAAGTATGACAGCAGGAAACATAATGGGTTTTACTTTATCGGTTCATGGGGTATAAACAACTATTAATTATGCAGTATTAGGATTTTTAAAAAAGTAGAAGGAATTGCAAAATATTAGTTGGAGTAAAAGGTAAGCAAAAAATAAAAAATAAAAACATTAAGAAGCAATAGATGAAGTCATGAATTTATAGCAAATGATCATTTCTGTTTTCGAAACACATGCACTCACTTTCAAATAAGTTACTTAATTATTCGTAACTAATACAAAGGGAATTATAAAATTAATTATAATTGTTAGTAGTTATATCAGTTATCATTAATGAGTTCATCACATTTGTTGTCCTTTTCTTTTCAGATTGATGTTGATGCTTATGATGCTGATGGTGAGGATGCCCAAGGCCATGTGCATTTACACAATAAAGTTTTGCTCTAAAGTCGAAAGCTTTCTGATAGCTTGAATTGAGTGTTATCTGAGATTTTGATACGGAGTTACATTGTTGGCTGTGTATCTACTGGGACTCCACATATAGAGGTTACATGGCTGTTACCCTTGGTACTGTTGCTGTTTTGTTGCGAAGCCAAGGATATGGCCAAGTTTTTGTTGCTGTTTTTGGAGTGTTGTTTGGAGCGCTGCTGTTGGAGTGCTAGACATGGCCATCAATGTGCCTAATGATGCTGTTGTGCTATAAAGCTATTGGAGTGCAACAAATTGTGTATTCAACTAATTGTACTGTGAGAAGTTTATGATGTCATTTTTAATTATGTTGTAAATTTTATTATGATTATAGAAATAAAAATGTTCACATTTCAAATTGTGCATTTAAATTTCTAATTTTTTTATAAATATGATTTTGAAGTATATTTTTTTATCTTAATATGGTTGTATTGTGTATTACCATTCAATTATCCAGATAGTATAAGTATACAAAAAAATATTTTTATATATTATTTTTTTTTTCAAGAATTATATTTTTAATCTCGATTAAAAACTGAGATTAAAAGTACCCACTCCTTGAAAAGATCTCGGTACTGATCGAGATGGATCATCTAAGATCTTGATTTATCGAGATTGAAGATATTCAATCGCGGTTTTCGTCGTGATTGATGATTTTTAATTTCGGTTTGGTAGCATTTTTTATCTCGGTTTTTCACAGAGATTAAAAATAATCTATGTATAATCTCGTTCCCAAAGAGAACGAGATCTTTATTAAACGATCTCGGCTGTTAATCGAGATCTTTCTTGATTTTTGTAGTAGTGAATTGTTCAATTTTTGTATCCAAATTTTGCAAGACTTGCAGGACTTTTTCCTCAAACTCTGGGGTTCGAAGAGGAGCTGGAGGTTCTTGCTGTGGAGCAGAAGCCTTGTAGGCCGAAGGGTTATAACCGTTGGAGTATGCATGCCTAGGCTGTGGGGCTAACATGCTACCTTGATATGGATGTTATTGCGAGGAGAAATTAGAATGATTTCTCCATCTAGAATTAAAAGTATTAAAGGATGTGTGATTTACCGGTCGAGAGAGTCCTTGTGCTACATTAACTTGTTTTGCACCAACTCTAGGTAATATGCAACGGCTGGGTAGTCTGAGACAAAATGGGTCGAATTAGCGCACAGTGCACATGGACCTTGCAAGGTCGGGGGCGGGCTAGAGGTAACAAGATTCTGCCCATTAGATAAGAGTTGGGTTAGAGTTTGTGTTAAGGAGGCCACTAGGTTGAAAAGTTGTGGGACCTCGTATATGCCGTGTGGTTTTGGGGAGAAAGTAATGGTTTTGTCAATACGAGATGCCGAAGCTTTGTGATGGGAGTTATCACTCAGTTATTCAAAAAGCAACCATGCCTCATTCTTATTTTAAGCATGAACGTACCACCACAAGCGGCATCAATAAACATAAGATGTTGATGCGTCTACCCATCACAGAAGCATTGAGCCAATTGCCATTTTGGTACCTGATGATGTGGACATGATCTAAGGAGGTCTTTTAGGCGTTCCCAAGTCTCATGAAAGGCCTCGCCTTCTAATTGGGTAAAGCTGTTAATGACGCGCTTTATTTGGTTGGTCTCACCAATTGGGAAGTATTTCTTAAGGAATGCCTGTTGCAGAATGACCCATGTTGGGATTGTGTGTGGTTATAAAGAATTAAGCAAATGTTTAGCTTTATCTATTAGGGAGAACGAAAATAATTTTAATTTCAGGGTTTCATCTGAGAAATCATTGATATTAATAGTTGAACATATCTCAAGAAATTCTTCAATGTGCCTATCAGAGTCCTCAATGCCATTCCCATAGAAAGATGGAGGCATTTGAAATATATGGGACTTAATGGTGTCTTGTGTAGCTCCAACTACAGGGGGCTCGATGCAAGATGGTGATACATACACTGAGGGAATGTAGTGCTCAATTAGAGACTTCATCAGCTAGGTATTTTGGTTGACCAGATCGTTTTGTTTGTTAGCTTGTAGAATACCCAGAGGGTTATTTCCGTCTGCCATGGTGGGTGTGTGATGAAGTGCGGGAGATTGGGGAAAGGGTTTGGATGGAGGTTTGATCTTAAGGTTCTTTCTATTTCAGGATCAAAAGGTGCTAAGTCATAAGGCAAAGAGTGGCGACCAAGCATACAATAAAATCACTAAAATAAACAAGAAGCAGCAAACAATTATTTTTTTTATCGTCTGGACGAAAAAGGAAGAGCGTCCAGACAATATGTATGGGTTAGCGTTACGACGACTAAGGATAGAGTCTGAACGGCACGAGTTCCAGAATATAGAATTTTCTATTTTGGGGCATAAAATTAGAAATTTTGAAAACTCTGGCTAAAAATAAAAACAAATCAAATAATTTAAACAAGAATTTTCTAAACAAAAATAGGCGACTTTTCCCTGGCAACGACGCCAAAATTTGGTAGTTGTTTTTAAACCTTATCGCTTAGTCGTTAATCACGGGTTACTACAGTTTATTTTATTTATTATTCCAAGATCTACTACTAATTGGGAAGATACCAGTAAGTCTAAGGTCGATCCCACAGAGAAAAAAGTTATTGTTGTTAAGATTCTATTTAAACAATTCAATATAAAAGAAAAAAGTAAATCTTGGATTTGGAAAATGGTTTTTAGCAATAAAAAGTAAATAAGCAATTAAAAATGAATTTAAGTAAACAATGAGATAAGTTCCACCTCAGGATTAGAATTCACCGATACTTGGTAATCTAGTTTCGATATAATTCCTATTGTATCTAGCTTTGAATTGTATTAGATCCTATCGTGACATGACTGATATGGATATACAAGAAAGATAGATTTTGATTTTAGCAAGGCATATTTTATCCGGAGTACAAATATCTCAAGTTGTACTTTCAAAATCTAGAATCACAAATATGGCATAGACTATCCAAGATTCTAGCACGGCCCATTTGGAGCACGGCCCGTCTTATCCATGGCATCATCTATCTCAAACTTGCATATTCGAACAGTTAAAACAATCATGCAACACTCATTTAATGCAATAACAGAAAACTTAAACGGGAATTATATTAATTAGAAAATAATGTTGATACGTAACAATCCAATTACAAAGTATAAATAAAACAAAAAATTAATCTACTCCTATATTACCAAATTAGGGCTTCATCGTCACCCGAGGCGGATGAAGGAACTTAGCCACTCATGGTTGGACAGAGCTTCATCGTCAAGTTGATGTCGATTGTCATCGATAGCTCCTCAGCGAGGTTCGGACCTTTCAGAGGTGACTTGGCCCGGGTGGCTGAAAGAATGAAAGAACTACTATCTAACTATGATTCTAGAACTAATTTCTGGAATGAATAAAATGCTATACAAAGGGTCATATTTATAGATTTTTTGGTACCTCGAATTTAGTAACTCTGACATGGAGCGTCCAGACGGTAATCCCTCGGCGTCCGGACGGAAATTGTTTGGGGATTACGTCAGTTTCCTATTTCGGAGCATCGGGACGATCGGCGGTAAGCGTCGTGATGGAATATGCTTGGGCACCACGATAAATAGCGTCGGGACGGTTGGACCGTGCGTCGGGACATTTTTGGGCGTGGGGACGGTAAGTTGAAGGCGTCCGGACGGTTTGGATAGGTTTTGTCGGTCTTCGTTCGATTGTGTTGTATTTTCTATTAAAATGGCAATTTTGTGGCTGTTTTGCGTCATTCCTCCAATTCCTATCTTATACACAAAAATACTATAAAAACACATATTAAATAAAAAATAGGGACTAACTCAGTGTAAATTAACGGGTCTAAATCGTCACTTTTGAGTGTCGATCAACAGATCTCTATATTCTTTCTCGACAACTTGGTCAGAGAGCGAGCCTCCCATGTGAAGCGCTGGAGCTCGATTCCCAGGAGGTGCACCTTTTGCTGCTCAAATAGCCAGCGCTCGTAAAAATCTCCCATCCCGACAATAAATTGGTAGCCCATGGTAAGGGACTGCAGCACAACAACGCGTATAAGAGGGAAGAAAGACAAAATCAAATGACAAGCTTTGTGAGGTTGAAGCATACCTTGGTCGTTTCCTGGAAATAGCGGTCCATGGCAATAGGCGAGGCATCCTTAGAAGAGCCTCCCGATATTTGGCTGTAACAGCCCTTTCAAAAAGTGCACGACCAGAGGTGCCCTCTACGAACACCATGTCCTGGTCATCCTCAAATGGAGCAGCGGGTGCAACATGAACGTCACCTCTCATCATTGGCAGTTCCCGCCACACCACGACCCCTTGGTCGCCATGCTCTTGCTTAGGGGCAATAGTTTGAGCCAGGGGCGCCTCCTGCCCTTCTTGAGCAGTTTTGTCCTGCTCATCTACCCATTCCCCATCCCGAGTAGTAGTTTCCTAGGTGAGCGTCCGACGGGCATTGCGCCCCTCAGGGGCGTCTCCATCTCTACGCCTCCTCTCCCTCGGGGGAAGGTGGCCTGGATGCCCGATCATATTTCTATCCCCGCTCGCCGGAACACCTCCCGCTCTTCACCCAGACCACATTGCACGCTAACAAGAGCATAAGTATAACAGATACAAAAACGATCGACAAAAGGGGAAGGAGAATGCGACTAAATGACTCACCCGATACAACGAGGAACCCTCGCACCCTCGACAAGGTGATGTATACGTAAAATGTCGATACGGGGCTCAAGGCCTAGCAGATGCTCGCTTAGGCTCTCGGGGGTGACCAGGGTAACCCAATCCTGATAGTCACAAACCAAAATTTTCTCTACTGCCTTTTATTGCTCGAGCGTCATTGACAAGCAGCGAGCCTGGTCATCCTTTGGGACAAGAGACCACCTCCTTATGATACATTAGGGGTGCTCAACAGGAGTTTCCCACTGTTGAAACTCCCACCCCGAACCAGACACAAAAAATATCTAGTCTTCCAACCCTTGTTGAAAGACGGAAGGCCCAGGATGAGGCCTCGAACTTCTCGGGCCTGCAGAATCACTTAGCCAGTATGAAGTTCCACCGGCTTATAGCACCAGAGAAACTGCTCAAGAGTCAGGCTTCTCTCCTTGTCGCTCTCAACTTCAAAAAGAACTATGCTCCCAATCAGTATCCTCCAGGAATTCGGAACCAGTTGGCCAGGAGACACTCTCAAGAAGGCTAGAAAGTTCCTCACGAAAGTTGGAATCGGAAATCGTAGCCCCACCTGGAATGTGCCCTAAAAAAAGTAGACCTCGTCGTGAAGGGCGTGCACGCTCGCTCATTGGGTCGCGACACCTTAAGAACGGTAGAGCTTGGGATCTGATACATAATCCACAGGCACTCTAAATCATTGATCCCGATAGTCAACACTTTTGCCTAGGCAGAGAACGACCTTAGGGTGTCATTCTTGGGTAGACAAGATGACCCGCCGCTAGTCCCGACCGTGTCAGTAACAGGATTGCCCCCTTGGTCCCTCAGTGGGTGAGGAATCAGGCTGGCCTCGAGGGAACCAGGCGCAACACTTTCCTCCATTGATGGACAACTGGGAGATGGCGAAAGTTCCATAGGTGGAATCACAACAAGCCGTCGTGCATCCACAACGAAAAACCGAGTCCTTTTCTTGTTTTTTTCCTTACCAAGTCCGTCATTCCAGAAAGGATTGGAGTAAGGACTAAAAGGTGTAACGGTTAACGACGATGATGACGAATCTTCGTTGGGGTTTCTCTCACAAAAGGGCTTCATCACTTCGAATCAGTAGAGGCCACCCAAAAGGTTCGAAAGGGGAGCATAAATTTGACTGACCCAAGTGCAACCAGGGATATTGTAAATATGAATGAAAGGAGGCAAGGATCAAGTGCGTACCAG
>JAULLE010000013.1:979589-997611 GCA_035668155.1 Sarracenia purpurea
AAGCGTGATGGTAGCAAGGTAGTGTTTCTAGTCATCTATGTTGATGACATTCTCCTAATCGGCAATGATGTGGGGTTATTATCTTCGGTGAAGGTATGGCTAACCAGTCAATTTGACATGAAGGACTTGGGAGAAATAGACGAAATCCTTGAGATCAATTTCTTGCAAGATCGATCACGTAGGATGTTGTGCTTATCCCGGCCCGTTATATTGACTTGATTGTTGCTCGTTTTGGCATGAAAAATTCCAAGAAAGGATTTCTTTCTTTCATGCATGGAATTACTCTATCTAGGGATCAGTGTCCTAGAACATTCCAGGAGATAGAGAGGATGAGAGAGATCCCTTATGCTTCGGCAGTGGGGAGTCTTATGTCTGTCATTCTCTACACTAGACCCGATATCTGTTATGCCGTTGGCATGGTGAGTAGATATCAGTCTAATCCAGGGGAAAAGAATTGGACTACGGTCAAGAATATACTTAAGTACTTGAAAAGGACCAGGGAGTATATGTTGGTGTACCAGGTAGATAGTCGTGTACCCTTGGGGTACACTGATTCTGATTTCTAGGATGACGGGGATTCTAGGAGGTCCACCTCGGGAATGTGTTTACCTTGGGGGGAGGAGCCATCAGTTGGAGGACCGTCAACCAATCTTGTATTGCTGACTCAACCATAGAGGCCAAACATGTTGCAGCTTCGGATGCAGCTAAGGAGGCAGTTTGGTTCAGGAACTTCTTACTGGACTTGGATGTGGTACCTTCAGTGCAGTCGCCCATTGTACTCTATTGTGACAATAGTGGAGAAGTTGCAAACTCGAAAGAACCTAAAGTTCACAAAAAGGGGAAGCACATAGAGAGAGAAAGTATCATCTCATCCGGGATATAGTGCAGCGGGGAGACGTGGTCGTTTTCAAGATAGCATCTACGGAGAACCTAGCGGATCCTTTTACAAAGGCGTTGTCTCAGAAAGACTTTGATAACCATATAGAAGGGTTAGGTGTTAGATGTGTGCCTACATGGCTTTGAGTATAAGTGGGAGATTGTTAGGGTATAGTATACTTAAAAGCCATGCTTTTATGTATGTTTCGGGATCCGTGGAATATTAATGAGAATCTATTGAGATTGTTTGCATATTGGGTTTCATATTTATTGTATGTATGTTGTATGTATGCACTGTCCGTATATTTTGTCCAGTATTTGACTCGTCGCATGAAGCGGGGAAGATCGGTTCAAAGGTTTCGACAAATATACTAGTTGGTTCACAACCACAATGGACCCGGACTATCTATTGGTACGGTTGTAGCACATCATTATATTAGCTAATCTTGGATAGGTCGAACGGATCGAATTCCGGTCTTGGAATTCGATGTTAGAGCTCGATTTGTTAGTACACTTGGAGTGTATTGAGTAGGATCATCAAGATGATCAATTATATACTGACTATATGAATTGATCTACATCTTATATTATCATGGATTGTACATACTCTTATTCCCGATGCGATTGATAAAATCATGTTCAGGTAATGCACAGTGCTTTGAGTCACAAATGGCTGAGAATTCTATAGCAAGATCAATATGACCGGTGGGTTGGGTATTGTCGTTATTTGATCGATGGTTGATAATCAACTGATGGAAACCACGTCCAACTTAGGTTGAGGATTTCCCCCACGTGTGCTATTCTTATAAGTTTGACTATGCCAAACTTGCGCAGTGGATCGGTTGATCTGGCATATCAATAAGTTAAGCAGTGCGGGTGCGAGGAAAAGATGATTTTCGAACCGGGTTGTCAGTAACCTAATTTGATTATCAGGAATCCATATCTTAAACGTGGGGAGCCTACAGTGCATTTGATAATTGGAAACTCGAGACACAAATCGGGTTTAGGGCCGGGAGTTCAATCAGGACCTTTAGTGGAATAAGTCTTGGTTCGTGCGAGAAAGGATGTAACTCGGGGGTTGAGTTAGGGATATTTTGTTTTCTCGTATGGTTAGCTCGAGCCCTATACCTCCTCATGATCCCTCACATAGCCCGTTTATACGCATGATTTATTTTTGGTTGGCTTCGGTTATTATTTAATTTAAATCGATCGTCAGATTTTTTTTCCGGGACGTTCAGGGTATTAAATTAAATAACCAAAGGTATTTTTAGCATAATGGCACATTAGGGAGCACCCCTAATGGCTGACCCTACTAGATGGGGATTAATTATGTTTTCTTTATTAAGTGTATATCTCCTTTTGTCATTATGGTAAGGGGATATATGCTTAGGCTAATTTTGATGTATACATGTATATTGATATATATCAAAAAGATAAAAGAATATATATGAATATCTCCTCTCTCATAGCCGGCCATATGGGGAGGATTTTGTGCCTATTGTTTTGGCAAGTGTATGTATCTAGTGCATGGATTTAAGGAAGGGTGAATATACACATCCTTATATGCATATGTAAAATATATACATTGAAAAAAAAGGGAAAAAATCACTCTTTCTTAGAACCCTATTACCGCCGCCCCTCTCTCCCTTTTCTCTTCAATTTTGTTCAAAAATTCTAGAGAAAATCAAGTGTGTAGAAGCCAAAAGACTTGATTCAGATCGGTGCCTACACGCCGAAATCAAGACGTGTGCTGGGTCATATGCGAGAAGATCACCGGGTGGTCTCCAATCAATACGTGGAACACTTGAAACTTCTCTATAATGTTTCGTAAGGTATTTCATACTCTACTCGATATGTCTTTAGCCTTTTCATAAAAAACAAGATGATACATTTTTTACGATCACGTAATCATCAAATCCAAAATATTTTTAAAACTTCCGCTACGCCGACTCTAACAATGGTATTAGAGCCGTCCATGCGTTCATGAAAAGTCGTTGTGCTAACTGTGGTTTTGCAACATATTGTAATTACGATCCGGTGAATGTATGAATGGTTTTATTTTTATCGCTTATAATCGAAAGTATACCAACGGTTTTTAAATCGGGATTAGGATCTATGTACACCTCCTACGTGGGTCATAGGTTTTTTGTAAAGTAAATATTTTATATATTCATACATGTTTTTTGGATTCAATCTTGTAATTCGAGATCGTAAGAACAAGGATCGAAATCGAGGCGAAAACCATGGAGGCAGCAGCGGTGCAGGGATGGTGCATCACTCATGCAGCAGGCATGCGCGCGGCGTGCGTAGCGCTGGTGGCACGCAGGTGAGACACGCGCGTAATAGCAGGCGTACGGGCGCGGGGCGCACAACGATGGGCGATACACGTGGCGCTGGTGCAGTAGCAACTCTCCAGGGACTGGGCAGACGCTGTTTGGCTATGTTTTTGACATTTTTTGGCATCCTAGCAGTGGTCCAAGGCTATGATGGTACTCTGGGGGCTAAGGTGGCTTATCGGGCCTTCGACAGCTTGATTAGGGTTTCGTAACCCTAAGGATTTAATTTTTTAATCCGAGGCCGTCGGATTAAAATATTAAATGCATGGACCATATCGTAACGACATTTATTTATTTATTTGTCGTTATTTTAATTAATTAATTATTTATTCTATTTAATTGTATGAATAGTTTTTTATTTTATTTATTTTTTCCTTTTATATATGATTTTTTAAATCAAGGAATATTAGGAAAAGGGATTTATAAAAAAATTAATCCAAGAAATTTTTTAAAAACACAAGATAAATAGATAATTAAGTTATTTGATTTTTTGCGTTAAGTAGATAATTAATTAATGATTTTTTAAAAAACCCGGGTAATTAATTTCTTTTCGTAAAATTAAATAAGTAAAGTTTTTTGTTTGTTTTATTGAAATTAAACATGGAATTTTTAATTTATTAAGGCCAGATTAATTTTAATCAGATAATTAAAAATGTGTTTAATTCCTAAAATAAACAAAATGGTAAAACCCTTGTTTGAAAATATTAAGCAGGAGAATGAATTATTCACGGATAAATCATACGGTCTCCATCACACGTTCGTTGGAGATGTAATTTTAACTCGCATACCGGCCTGACCGGTCTCCCTAAGAAAGGGTTAAAATCATGGTATCTTTGGAATGAATCCCTGACTAGGATTAATTTGAAATGTAGTACAAAGTTGGGCTCCCACACACCGAGCTCGGGGCTTTGACACGGGATTTTCAAATCAAGTGAGATGGTTATACACTTAACCGGTGAATAAAAATTTCCTACCTAAGGAGTCATAGTTTTTATTTGCGAGGACCAAAGTAATTGGCTATTTAATCACTTATAATATATCTGAAAATAAAAACATGTTAGTTCTTGGTTCGTTAACTGTTAGACGTCCAAACTACGTGGCCTAATTAGTTGATGTGACTCTGAACGGATTGTTTTTGTTGTGATATCTTCTAAGAGGGATTAATAGACTGGCATGTCTGTGCGGACATAGATTGATTAGTAGATGTCCACACTACATGGCCTGTTTAATCACAAAGGTTTCGAGCTGCCAATAATTCTTTTAAAATTAAAAGGTTGAGGGATCCTAAATTTTTCAAAGAATTAAAAAGTTTTCTCTTTTGTTTCTCAGGATTTAATAATAGAATCTATGTTTCATCCACTAGCGACGATACTCAAAGAATATAAATTAATTGGACCTAATTTTATCAAAAGTAAATGGAATCTCTATATTGTCCTAACTTCTGACGAATATAGGTTTGTGTAATTTGATCCCGGTCTACCCGCTCCTAATAGTGGATCTTCTAACAAGAGATCCGAGACTATCA
Source organism: Sarracenia purpurea (assembly GCA_035668155.1). Lineage (NCBI taxonomy): Eukaryota > Viridiplantae > Streptophyta > Magnoliopsida > Ericales > Sarraceniaceae > Sarracenia > Sarracenia purpurea. Next base: position 984,327 of record JAULLE010000013.1, read on the forward strand.
GGATTGGGTGAAGGCTGATAAGATGGCACGTTGCTACATCTTAACTTCCATGTCAGATATTTTGCAAAGCCAGTATCAGTCTATGGAATCTGTAACTGATACGATCTTTTGCCTTACAGAAATGTTTGGCGGGCAAGGTCGGGCAGCGAGGCAGGTTGTCGTGATGGGTCTTGTGAACACGAACATGGTGTAAGGTACACTAGAAAGGGACCATGTTTTCGAAGATGATCGGTCTTCTTAATGGATTTGAGGTCCTTGGAACCGAGATTGATGGGGAAACCCAGGTTAATATCGTGTTCCAATCACTACCAGATTAATTTCAGCAATCCCGCCAAAATTTTTATTAGCAGAATTATTGAAAGAATTAAAGACAGTGGAGGGTGTTATCCAGAAATTGGCGTATGTGTTTGTTGTATAAAAGGTTTCTCCTTCTAGGCCAAGAGCTGGTAAGAAGAAGAAGAGAGGGGTGCAATAGGACAATGCACAAGGGCTAGTGGCTAGGTGACATCAACTACTAAGGCAAAGGTTAAGGTGCCTAAGGGTAGTTGCTATTACTGTCAGAAATCGGGGTATTGAAAAAGAAATTGTCCAGACCGGAAGAACAAGGCTGCAGGTAATGCCTTATCTTTAAGTTATGGTATCATGTTTAGCGGTTGTATCTACGGAAACCTGGTATGTAGATACAGGAGCAACTAATCATGCCTGCAATTTATTGCAGGGGTCCCAGGTGACCAAACAACTAAAAGATGGCAAGGCTTACCTTCAGGTAGGTATGACTCCCATGGACTGTTACCATAGTGGGAGATATTGTTCCATGTTTCAATAGAAATAGGTGTGTGAATTTTAAAGAACATTTGTATGTACCACAAATCAAAAGGAACTTAGTTTCAGTTTCTTGATTGGGCATTGACGGATATTGTGTTTACTACAATAAGCAATTTTACAATATTGTGGTTGGCAAACACTTCATCTGTCATGATACATTGGAAGATGCTTTTTATACTTCACTCCTGGTAATTTCTACTATACGAAATGATGAGGTGAATAATTTACATGTTTTACCACTAAAAATGAAAGGTTTATCGCTGAACCTAACACTACTTTGGCATCTTTGTTTATGACATCTTAATCTAAAAAGGATATAAAGACTGGTAGAAGATGGACCTTAAGGTTCATTGGAAGTGGAGGCACTTCTAGTATGCAGATTCTGTTTAGAGGGTAAGATGACCAAGAGGCCATTTGCGGCCAAGGGACTTAGAGCCAAATAAGTGTTGGAATAGGTTTATTCTAGTACATGTGGTCGGATGAACAACCAGGCAAGAGGTAGGTAAGACCCCATGGTCTGATCGTGGTGGTAAATACCGCTTTGGGAGTTCAAGGGACTACTTGTCAAACGTGGGATTACATCCCAGTTGGCTGCACCAAGGATGCCTCACATAATGGTGTAGCAGTAAGAAGGAATAGGTTCCTTAAGGAGATGGTAAAGTACATGGTAAGTTATTCAGATTTACCACATTCGTCTTGGGGGTTTGCATTAGAGACGATGGGTTTTATTTTGAATTTGGTACCTACTAAGACATTTCCCAGCGACCCTATGGAGTTGTGGACAAGGCGTAGATTAAGTCTTAAACATCTCTCGATTTGGGATTTGCCCATACGTGTTACTGAGAAATGTAAGTATGGTGAAACCAAAGATAGAAATTTGTTTCCATGTAGGGAACCCTAGAGGAGCTAAGGGTGATTCATTTTATAATCCTAAGAGTCAAGGGGTATTTGTTAGTACAAATGCAAGATTCTTAGAAGTGGATTATGTAATAAACCACAAGCCCTTGTCACAAATTGTTCTAGAAGATGTTACACTGAATATATGGTTCAACCGGATATTATACCTAATGAGAAGAATGAGATACCACCTATCACGAGTGCACAGGAGGGTCCTCGTCGTAGTGAGAGGGTTATTCGTCAACTCGAGAGGTACATGTTCTTGGGAGAGTCTCTTGACAAAATCCCAGAAGAACTTGATACCAAACCCCGGAACTACAATGAGGCACTTCAAGACAAGGATGTGGAATTATGGCAAAAGGCTATGGAATCTGAGATATAGTGTATATACTCTAATCAGGTCTGGGAGCTTGCAAAATCATTAGATGGGATAAAACCCATTGGGTGCAAATGGATATACAAGAAAAAGAGAGGAGTAGACGGGAAGGTTGAAACCTTTAAAGCTACCCTTGTTGCGAAGGGGTTTACACTGAAAGAAGGGTTTGATTATGAGGAAACGTACTCGCCGGTAGTGGTGCTTAAGTCTATTCAGATTCTCTTATTCATTGCTGTGAATCTCGATTATGAGATTTGAAAGATGGACGTCAAGACAGCTTTCCTTAACGGAAGTCTTGACGAGAGCATCTATATGATGTATCCAGACGGGTTCATAGGAAATGGCCAGGAGCAGATGCTGTACAAGCATAAGAGATCCATTTATGGACTTAAGAAAGCATCGAGGTCTTAGAATACTCAATTTAACCAGGCGATCAAAAGCTTTGGCTTTGATCAGTGTCGTATGGAATATTGTGTGTACTGGAAGCGTGATAGAAACAAGATAGTGTTTCTAGTCATCTATGTTGATGACATACTCCTAATCGGCAACGATGTGGGGCTCTTATCTTCGATAAAGGTCTAGTTGTCATGTCAATTTGACATGAAGGACTTGGGAGAAGCGAGCCAAATTCTTGGGACCAACCGCTTACGAGATCGATTACGTAGGATGTTGGGCTTGTCCCAAACCTATTACATTGACTTGATTATTGATTGTTTTAGCATGGAAAATTCTAAGAAAGGATTTCTTCCTTTAAGACATGGAAATACTCTATCTACGGATCAGTGCCCTTGGACACTTGATGAGATAGAGAGGATGAGAGGTATCCCTTATGCTTCAGCAATAGGGTGTCTCATGTATGCCATGCTCTACACTAGACCCGACATCTGTTATGTCGTTGGCATGATAAGGAGATATCATTCTAATCTAGGGGAAGAGCATTGGACTGCGCTCATGAATATACTCAAGTACCTGAAAAGGACTGGGGAGTATATGTTGGTCTACCAGGAACATAGTCTTGTACCCTTAGGGTACATTGACCCAGATTTCCAGGCAAATCGAGATTCTAGGAGGTTCACCTCGAGCTATTTTCTTACCTTGGGAGGAGGAGCCATCAGGTTGAGGAGCGTCAAATAGTCTTGTATTGCTGACTTTACTATGGAGGCCAAACATGTTGCAGCTTCAGATGTAGCTAAGAAGGTAGTTTGGCTCAGGAACTTCTTACTGGACTTGGATGTGGTACCTTTAGTTCAGTCGCCCATTGTACTTTATTTTGATAACAGTGGTGCAGTTGCAAACTCGAAGGATCCAAGAGTTCACAAGAAAGGAAAGCACATAGAGAGGAAGTATCATCTCATCCGGGAGATCGTGAAGTGGGGAGACGTGGTCGTTTCCAAGATTGTATCTGCAGAGAACCTAGCCGATCCTTTTACAAAGGCGTTGTCTCAAATGGTCTTTGACAATCATGTAGAAGGGTTACGTGTCAGATGTCTACTTGCATAGCTTTGAGTATAAGTTGGAGATTGTAAGGATTATATACTTAAAATTCATGCTTTTATGTGTTTTATTATCATTGATCCCTGGTGTATTAATGATAAAACAATTGGTGTACTAATGTGAATGCATAGTCCATATATTCTGTTTAATATTTGGCTGAGTGCATGAAGCGCGAAAGATCGGGTCAAAGGTTTTGGAAAATATACAAATAGGCTCAAAATAACTATGGACCAGGACAATCCATTGGTACGATTGTAGTACACCATTATAGTAGCTGGTCTTGGCTTGGTTGAATGGGTCGAATTTCGATCTCGGAATTTAATGTTCGAGCGCGATGTGTTAGTACACTGGGAGAGTATTGAGCAAGATCATTAGAATAATCAGTTTTATTCTAAGTATATGAATTGATCCACATCCTATATTATCATGTATTGCACGTACTCTTAATCCCGACATGATTGATCGAATCATGTTCAGATGATGCGCAGAGTTTTGAGTCACCAATGGCTATGATTTCGATATTGAGATCAATATGACCGGTGGCTTGTGCACTGTCATTATTTGATCGATGGTTGATAATCAACTGATGGAAAGCATGTCCAACCTAGGTTGAGGGGTTCCCCCTCGTGTGCTTGGCTTATAGGTTTGACTATGCCAGAATCTTGCAAGTGGATCTTTCGATCTGGCATGTCAAAAGTATAAGCAATGTGAGTGCGAGGATAAGAGGATAATCGAACCGGGTTGTCAGTAACCTAATTTGAATATCGGGAATCCATATATTAAATGTGGGGAGATTTCAGTTCAAATGATAATTGGAAACTAGGGACACAAATCGAGTTAGGGCCGGGAGTTTAGTCAAGACCTTTAGAGAATAAGTCCTGGTTCGTGCGACAATGGATCTAACTCGGGGGTTAAGTTAGGGATTTTCGGTTATCTCGTACTGTTAACCTGAGTCCTATAATTCCTCGAGATCCCTCATGTAGCCTAATTATACGCAAGTGGATTTGGTTGGCTTCGGTTAATATTTAAGTTAATTCGATCGTCGGATTTTTTGCCGGAACGGTCGAGTATTAAATTAAATACATAAGGTCATTTTGCACATTTGGCACTTTCTTGGTAGCCATGGTAGCCGACCATGTATAGGAGAGGAATGATTTTATTTTTGTTATGTATATATATTGTCTTTTTGTTTTTAGATTTAGAAGGAGAATATGTATACATACAAGAATATGGTATGATTATATATATGTATATATTCTTGTATATATATATGTATAATTAGAGAGAGAGAGAGGGGTATATTTTGTTTTTTTACTTATATTAATATATATATATATATATATATATATATATATAATATTCTCATATTAATATAGGAAGGGGATATTTGTATTAACATAAATAAGGATGCAGATATATATTTTGACCTAATCTTCCATAACCCTAAAATCTCTCTCTCTCTCTCCTCCTCCAAGTGCCGCCGCCCCTCCCTCTCTTGTTCTTTTATTTTTCTACAAGTTTTGAGGGGATCAAAGTGTGTTTGAAGCCAAAAACACTTGATTCGGTTTAGTGCCCACACACCGGAATCAAGACGTGCGTCGAATCATAGGTAAGAAATCGTCGGGTCGCCTCAACTCGTGATACGGGTGTTAGAAAGTTTACTATAAGTTTCTACAAGGTAATTTAGCATTAACATTATAATCGTTCTTGTTTTTCATGAAAAACGTGACGAGACATTTTTTACGGTCGCGTCGTCGTCAATTTTTAAAACTCCGCTATGCCGACTCTAACATATACGTGTTGTATAAATTATTATATCTTGGTTATATATATGGTTTAGCATGGATGTGCTAGTTGTTGATATTCGGTATTAGAATATCCTGCAAACTGTTTAAGTTTGGACCAGTCGCTTAGACTTGGGTTATTTTCTTATACTTGTTGTATAAGGTATTTGGCTTATGTTATATTGTTTTTCTATTGTTATGATGATGCGATAATTGTATCTTTACCAATTTTCGGTAAACTGTATGTTCATATCGCATGCCATCCTTATAAAGCATGTTTAGTTGACCAGTAGTTTGTTTCCTACGAGTCCGTGACTCATGTTGTCTTTCACGACTCAGGTGATTGCAGTAGAGACGTAGCTGGCTGAGGAGGGAGGCACTGGAAGATTTTATCTGCTTTTATATAGCTTTCTATTTAGTTGGCAATCTTCCTTATGCCTTGCTTTCAATTATTGGTAGTTTATATCTTTGCTTTTTAGCATGTTGTATCCTGGTAACGGCCCTCGGTTCATTTATTTATCAGTTTTAGCATGCTCATATACTGCTTATCGTGAGGTTGTGGTGCCGGGTGGGTGATTTGGGTTTCGTTTGGTTGGGTTTATGCTTGGTAGTGATGCATGTTTGGTTAGGTTTTCTGTTGAACAAGAAAACTAGTTTTATAAAATTTTTGGTTTAGACACCCAACCTTCAGCAATAAACTCTCTACCATGTTCGCGCTCGAGTGGGGTATTTGCGCGCTCGAGCGGGGTCCTATTTTTCGGGCAATCCGAAAATTGTTCCTATTGTTATAATCTTTAGGAGTTTGTTGCATGCCTTTCGGTCACTTTTCAAGCATAGTATTTATACTATTTTCATATGTAAAATGGTTTCATTTTCCAAGGCATTGTTTAGGTTCGAAATGGTTTAAAACTTAAAGGTTTTTATTAAGTTTTAATTGGTTAGTTTCGGTTTCGTCTTTTTTTCGGCTTTCAATTTGATATTCGCGGTTAGTTTCTAGTGCGCCGGGTTTTGGAGCATTACAACTTGGTATCAGACCTTTAGGTTCGAATACCTAAGGAGTTGTGGTAGTAGTTAGTCCCTTCGAGAGTGTTGCTGCATGATGCATTCTTGTTTGGAATGCTTGTATATTGAACTTGCATATGCTATATGTTATGTGAGCATGGGGAAAAGACTGGAAAATGATTTATCTTGCCTTGGGCATCCGTTATACAGGTTTAGAGTTCAAGCTAGGAGAGCGTTTGGCCAATGTTCTTTCTAATGGGAGAACTAAACGGGTTAACCGAATTGACTTATCACTCAAAGAGTTCTATCTCGATAGGTGTTAATTGTTTTGATTTCACCAGTTATTGGTTTTAACATGCTATTACATCTCCTATTAGCTTCCGTATAGAGCTATGGTATCTCTGCGGGGTAGAGTTGGGATGGATGAGCATGATGCCGGTGAGGGTGCGACTTATGTTGATCAGGATCGTGTGGGGGTTATAGACGTGTTGTAGCAGACTCTGATTACCTTGCAGATGATGCTGGAGACTGCTAGAAGGCTGGTAGAGACAGCGGTTCAGGATGAGGACTTGTCAGCAATGGCTCATGGAGCTAGAGAGTTAGAGGCACAACGGTGGAGTTCAGGTCCACGGTCGGGCGGACACGCTCGGAAGAGAGCGAGGATTGGAGGTTCAAGACCTGCACCATCTGCTGCCAGATCATCAGTGGTTCTTATGGGACATTCTGGTTCAGGACCGAGAGCATGATTTTGTTGTGGCCAGGAGGGGCACATACGACGAGATTGTCCACAGCGGGGGGTGGCACGAAATCAGCAGCGCATTTAGACTTAGACTCAAAGGAGGACTTCTATTGTTTGGTATGTCTGCGGCCGAGCGGGTCATATCAGTAGGGACTACCACCAGAGAGAGGATACACGGAGGTATGCACCAGGAGTGACGGAGTCACGTGCCAGTTAATCTGCTAGGAAAGGTAGTATGTTGTTCACGGGCCAGAGTTTTCATTAGCACCGGGGTATTGCACCTGTTTATCATCTATTTTTGCTTTGGCGTTGGTTAGGGACGGATCTCTGAGAGAGGGTGTTTATATATGCATATACCTGTTGGCGCCTTAGTGGTTTTACGACGAGTCTGGAGAGGATGAGAGTTACGGATCACTGATCGTTTCTTATCCTTTAGCCTTATAGTTTCTGTATATCTGTATGCGTGTCTTCAGCGTTTTCACGGAATGTCTGTGGCAGTTGGGTTGGACACCCTAGTTGTTTCAACTTAGGTTTGTGTGATTTCGGGGATGAAATCCTTTTTAGTGGTAGATGTTGTAAGGGCCTGAACCTAGATTGCATGTGTGTCGTGTTTCGACATGCTTGGGGAAGCCTTGGGCCGAGGGATCATGAACCGTTTTTGGTTTTAAGCCTTAATTCTAAACCGGTGTTCGTTTGGTCTTTCGACAAACCAGTTAAAAGTTTTGAGGGAATTAAAGTTTATTGACGATTTAAGGTCCGATGATTGCGCCGTTTGTTTTGAAAGCTTCAGTATATTTTTCTAAAGTGTTGGGACAAGTTTCAGGATGTTTGGGTTGGGAAGGGGTCTCAGTTTTTAAGTTTTCTATCTATGCAGAACAGCGGAGGGCGCTCGAGCGCGGTTAAGCTCGCTCGAGTAGGGTATGTCGATAGAGGATTATAAGGGCAGCGGCTTGTCTGGATTTTTATATATTTTCTTTTCCTTTTTCTCTCCTCCTTCTCTCTAAAACAAGATCTGAGGCCTGGAGGTTGGTTTTTCTTTGTTTTTGGTGTTCGTGCTTAGATTCTGAAGCCGCACGGTGGATCAGGGAGTCGAGAGTAATGCGTTCACCGAGCTGGAATTCGATTATGACATTTTTGGCTAGCCTTGTTTTGGTATTTACTGGTTTGGATCGTCTTGGGAGGTAGGAATCGAGCTACGCTTGCACTCTACTTACTATATGTAATGGTATTTTCACATTTGTATGCTTAAAGTGGGCTTTATATGCCAGATTTGCATTTTTCAAGCTTCAAGCCCTGGTTTTATTAGAACTTTTTATCTTTCCTTGGCTATGAGCATGATTAGAAGATATCAGTCTTTTCATATTTGATTTTATGCTACGCATGTTTAAAATGTGTTAGTTACGATATTTACCAGTTTATGCTTTATCGGGCTTAAAATTGACCAAAGGTAAAACAAGTTAATTTTCTTTTATCTATGTGTAGATTGTGATTTATCCGTGTTTTTGGATTTTTGATTTGATTGTCGTAGCTAAAATCATTTACAAACGGGGTGGTTTCGTAGTTTGGGATTCTTGGGCAAAAACGGATTTTGGAGTGGCTTTTTTCCAAAAGAGTTTCACTTTTTGTAAAAGTGGTAAGGTTTGGACCTTGTGGTTCAAAAGAGATTATTTTTGGGCGAGTCCTGATTGACAGGATGGGTGCGGAGTCATAGCTTTTGTTTTAAAATTCAAACCTTTTCCTTTATAAATTAGACTTATGACTCGGCATGAATTCAGAGTTTTGGGAGCTTGTGTTCTTTCTCTTGGGTTGATAAGCCTTTACCTTTGGATAGTGGTGAGATCCCCGGGTTGGTAGGTCATTGGGCCTTTTGCCTCTGGGCAGTCGGCAGGCTAATTCAGCTATGCTTGTTATGCCCATGGGTTGGGTGTTTAACCTCTTTTGTTGGTTATGCCTGCTGGATAGTAGATCATTATCTTTGTACTTACACAGAAGCATCTTTCTGGTTGATACTTGCTATCCGAGGATTGAGTAGATTCCGATATGGTTTCTAGGTTGATGTTTATATGATATGTTTTGATATCGGTAGTTGTGCTCGGGTTAGCATATTGCGTTACGTGCCCACTTTGGGTTGTTCATTGTATAAGGGGTGATACCTGTGTTTATCATGTTGAGTGGATGTGAAATCCTCCAACTCTGTAGAGTTTTGTTTTGATAGATATATTTGTTGGAAATCAATGCGGAAGTGTATCAGGTTTTAAAAAATTTATTTGGTGCTCGTTTTTCATGAAAATCGACATGCTAATCTACATGGACAGAATATAATACATGTAGAGATTTGTAGTAAATCTCTAATGTTTCCACGACGCCGTTGAGACGACCCCACAATCTTCACACGTATGACCCTTGCACGTGCTCGCCCCCGGTGGGTGGGCACCGATCCGAGACGAGGCCTCGTAAGCTTCAACACACTTGTTCTCCTCCAATCATCCATGTAAGAACACAAGAGGCCGAGAGAGAGAAGGGAGGGGCGGCTAGGGTTTATGGCAAAAGCTAGATTAGGTTTTTAATTTTATTCCTTATACTTATATATATCTCCCACATACATTTTTAGGAAAAATATTAATATATTATTCCATCCCAAAATATATGTAATATATATAAACTATATACATAAAATAATAACCTTGTATGTAGGTTCTCTTTTAATCTACATATATTTAATATATATATCCCATGTACTTTTAAGAAAAATATAATTCTATATTTCTCCATCTAAAATAAAAAATATATATATTAAATACATAATTAAAATTACCCACACACATGGCCGGCCCTAGAGAGAGTAAATAGGGGAGAGAGAGAGAGAGAGAGAGAGAGATATTTTATCTCCTAAAAAATCTCCTAAATATATCCTATGCCTAATTATTTGCTATCCAATATACATAGAATATATTTTAGCAAATCCTAATTAGGAAACCTTATCGCTCTTGGCCAGCCACCTTGGGAAAAATCTCTATGTGTGCCAAATGCCGAAAATGCCTCCGAACATTTAATTTAATACCTCAAACATCCCGGCGATAAATCCGACGATCAAATTAAATTAAATAAATACCGACGCCAACCAAAAAACTCATGCATATAAAAGGGTTACGCGAGGGATCACGAGGAAGTCTAGGGCTCGGGCTAATCGTACGAGAGTACCGGATATCCCTAACTCAATCCCCGAGTTTGTCCATTCTCACACGAGCCAGGACTTATTCCACTAAAGGCCTTGACGGAACTCCCGGCCCTAAACTCGAATTATGTCTGGAGTTTTCAATTACCAGATGCACTTCCATCTCCCCACGTTTAAGATATGGATTCCCGATAATCCAATTAGGTTATTGACAACCCGGTTCGAAAATCCTCTTTTCCTCGCAACCGCACCGCTTAACTTATTTATATGCCGGATCAAATGATCCATTGGCTAGATTTGGCATAATCAAACTTATAAGCAAAGGACACAAGGGGGAACTCCTCAACCTGTATTATATCGGATGTGCTTTCTGTTAGCTGATTATCAATCATCGAACGAACAACGTTAGCACCCAACCCACCGGCCATATTGATCTTGCCATAGAAATCTCAGCCATTGGTGACTCAAAGTATTGGACATCATCTGAACATGATTTGATCAATCACATCGGGATTAAGAGACTGTGCAATCACTGATAATATAGGATGTGGATCAACTCATATAGTCAGAATAGAATTGATCATCTTATTGATCCCGCTCAATACACTCCAAGTGCACTAACACATCGAGCTCAAAACTCAAAGCCCATGACCGAGATTCGATCCTTTTGACCTAGCCAAGACCAGCTAATATAACGATGTGATACAACCATCCCAATGGACAATCCGAGTTGATTACGGTTGCGAGCCCCTTGTATTTTTGTCAGAACCTTTGACTCGATCTTCCCCGCTTCAAGCAATGAGTCAAATACTGGACAAGATATACGGACAATGCATACATATGTCATACACAATATAAATATGAAACCGAATACGCATATCCTCTCAATTGATTCTCATTAATATTCCCGTGATCCCAGATAATACGTAAAAAAGCATGGCATTTAAGTATAACATCCTAACAATTTCCCACTTATACTCAAAGCCATGCACCCATTTGTCACCTAACACTTTTACCTAAGTAAAAGTACCTACTAGGTTACCCGCAGATATAACCATGCATGCCACAACATCGCCACATTGTACTGTCTACCGGATGGGACAAAACCATCCCTCAATGTGCTTTCCCGTATAAACACACATAACCTGAGGTGGACCTCCTAGAACCCTTATCAATCTTGGAAAAACAAGTCTACATACCCCGAGGGATATGAGATTATTCTCCTCATACACCAACATATACCCTCTAATCCGTTCAGATACTTGAGTATATTCTTGACCGTAGTCAACATTGCTCTACCTCTGAATTTGACTCAAATCTGTTATAACAGATATCCAGCCCAATACAGAGTATGACATGCATGAGAATTCCTAACGTCGAGGAATACCTCTCATCCTCTCTATCTATTGGGATCTTTCTAGGATACTGATCCAGAGATAGAGAAATTCTAAAGGAATAAATCCTTTTCTGGAATTTTTCCATTCCAACTTTGAGCAATCATCAAGTCAATGTACCAACCTCGGGATAAGCCCAAAATCCTAATTGATCGATCTCGTAAGAGATTAATCCCAAGGATTTGGCCCCGCTTCTCTCAAGTCCTTGACTTGATAACCATACCTTTTCTGAAGATAACAACCTCACACCGTTGCCGATTAGAAGTATGTCATCATCTTTAATGACTAAAAACACTACCTTGCTACCATCATGCTTTTAGCACACAATATTTGATAAGACATTGATCAAAGTCGTAGCTTTTGATCGCCTGGTCAAATCGAGTATTCCCAAAACCCTGATGCTTGCTTAAGTTCATAATGGATTCTCTTAAGCTTCGCACAACATGTGCTCCTGGCCCTTTGCTATAAATCTGTCTGGCTGCATCACGTGGATGCTACCGTTAAGATTTCCATAGCCCTTTGCCAAAATGCCGCATCCTTGTCTTTAAGTTCTCATTGTAGTTATTAGGTCTGGTATTCGGTTCTTCCGGGATCTTGTCGAGAGACTCTTCCAGGTTGATAGTCAACCCTCCCACTACGATGAGGACCCTTCCGTGCACTCATGGTAGGTGGTGTCTCACTCCGCTCATCAGGTATAAAATTCGGTTGTACCATATAATTAGTCCTAACCTTTTTAGAACAAGTTGTGACAGGGGCACATTATTTATTACATAATCTATTTCCAAGAATCTATCATTTGAATTAAAAAATACCCCTGACTCTTAGGATTATAAGATAAACCACCCTTGGATACTTTTAGGTGTCCTACAGAGAAACATAATTTTGTCGTCAGTTTCACCATACTTGCAACTCCCACCAGGACGTGTGTTGGGCAACCCCACACCCGGAAATATTTAAGACTTGGCTTACGCCCAGTCCATAATTCCAAAAGGGGTACCGGTAATTTCCCTAGTAGGTAATGAATTCAGAATATGTCCTACAGTCTCAAATGCAAATACCAATAACTGATAAGGTATAGCCGAGTAATTTACCATGTACTTTACCAACTCCTAAAGGAACCTAATCATCATTTCCACTACACCATTATGCCAAGGCATCCTTGGTGTAGTCCACCGGGATGCAATCCCATATCTGACTAGTAATCCCTTGAACTTCCAGAAAAGGTATCTACCACCACGATTAAATCATGGGGTCTTTCCTACCTCTTGCCTGGTGGTTCAACCATCCACATGTACTAGAATGAACCTAATCCAACACTTATTTAACACTAAGTTCCTTGGCCGTAAATGGCCTCCGGGTCATCTTACCCTCCAAACAGGATTCGCAGACCAGAAGTGCCTCCACTTCCAATGAAACTTAAGGTCCATTTTCTACCAGTCATTGTATCCTATTTAGATTAAGATGCCCTTAACGAAGAAGCCAAAATAGTGTTAGGTTCAGCGTGGATCCTTTCCTATTTAGTGGTAAAACATGTAAATTATTCACCTCATCATTTTGTATAGTAGAAATAATCGGGTGTGAAATATAAAAACCATTATC
>JAULLE010000013.1:1044933-1060194 GCA_035668155.1 Sarracenia purpurea
TAAATAAATAAATAAATGTTTCTACTCATTCCGTGTTCTCAGGTTTTTAAGATGGAGATTGATAACTTTCAAAGAAGTTTTGACCAAATAAAACATTGGAGTTTTTACTAATTAAAACTAATGTTTTAATTATTTTCAAAAGAAGTCAGACCGTTACAATAAAATATTAGATGTATCCATGTAAGGCTCGTGGTTATGGTTGGAGGGTCGATTTACGTTTATTTCTTGTATTTTTTACATTGTATAAAACGTTGGTCAAATTTGGACTTTTTGAGATTGTTGCTAACCCTTTAAAATCAAGCAAACCTTATCATTGGGAATCTTTTGCTCTAACAAGAGATATTTTGGTTCATTTCAAGTGGGTGAAACCTTATATTAAAACTAGTTTATTAAAAAGCTAAGTTTTCAAATGTATTGAACTTAGGTTTTGGGTTCAAGGTTGATTTATAGGATGTTCCCATCTTATATTAGTAGTTCATTATTGTTATGGGTTCATATCTACTGAAAAGAAAATCTAATGTGTTACACCTATTTATTCAATCTCTATATTGATTAAAACTCAACATTGTTGCTTGCCAAATACTTTCTAGTAATGGTGATGAATAAACTTTTTATACATTTCTTTTCCATGTTAGTTGGAAGAATATTTTACAATAACTTATTTATACTTATACTGCATAACGTATTGACGTCACAAAAATGGAGAAATCGTCATATTATGTTTATCGTCTATTGTTTTCTTTGTGGTATGCATGTACACAAATCTTATTGGCATGTGGTCATCTTTACTGCTGTTTGCCTCATTAATCACACTTATGGTCGAATTTTGCATGGTTCGGCTTATTTTAAGTTATTCAACCCGACCATAGTTTATTTCCTCTTTTGCTTTGGATATTTGGTTGTACTTGTTTCGTTCAGAATTGTTGTCCATCTTGTACTAAATTGGATAATCAAATTGTTAGATGTAACTCTTTGGGTTATTCTTTTATGTCTAAAGATTATCGTTGTTATAATCCCACCCCTTGTCATATATTTCACTTCCTTGGTGTCACCTTTTGTGAGGATATTTCATTCTATAGCACCGTGTTTTCTTTACCAGATATGCCCTTTGTCATTCTCTGGAGAACCTCTCTTTGAGTGCTTGTCTAGTTTACACTTTTTGACTTAACCTCAAAGATGGAACCCTCATCTCCCTCAGTACATGAGCCTCATGCCGCTATGTAGACGTCTTCTTGTCACCTTCGCTCTCAACCTCCTCTGCTATAGCTCTATTTATATCTTAGTTCAAATATTTCCTTTTCTCTTCTCTTCATTATCCTTCTCGTACTAGCAAACCCTTTTTTTTTCATTTTGGTTGGCTCAATAGTATTAACTACTCTATCTCCTAATATCTCTTATTATAGTCTTTCAACTTTTTCATGTACTTTCCTTAGCAAGATCGCCACTGTGTAGATTCTCTTGTATGTGTATAAGTCTCTTAATAATCTACATTGGGTTATTGTCGTGTAAACATAGATGAATATTTTAAAAACTAGTTATACCGGAGCTTGTGTCTTTACCCTTTGATGAGAAGACAATGACATGCAGGTGGGTCTTCAGTGTAAAATATTTAACTAATGGTTTTGTGGATCGATATAAGGCCCGCCTTATGGTGAAAGTCTTTACATGGATTCCCCATAAAGATTTTGTGCTACCTTTGCCCCTGTTGCAAAGTTGACTACTTTTCGCCTTTTTATGTCTTTAGCAGCTTCTCATTGTTGGCCTCTTCACTAAGTGGATGTCAAAAATGCTTTTCTTTATGGAATATTACTTTAAACCATTTATATGGATCCTTCACTAGGTTTTAGCACTGGGGGGAGTATCCTCGGAAGGTATGTCGCATCTGTAAGTCTCTTTATGGATTGAAACAATAACCGAGGACATGGTTTAATCGTTTCAGTAATGTTATCTTGTTTGTGTATTTTGTCTAACGTCACTCAGATCTCACATGTTTTATTTGTTGACGCCAAGATGGTCAATGTATAATTTTATTAGTCTATGTCGATGTAAATATTCTTACTGGGAATGACACATTAAGGATTGCTAATGGGAAACAAGATCTTGGTAAAACTTTTGATATTATGAATTTAGGTCTGCTAAAGTATTTTCTTGATATTGAGGTTACTCGTTTTCAGCATGGGATATCTCTTTTTCAGAGGAAGTACACTTTTGATCTTCTTCAAGATACTGGTATGTTAGGGTGTAAGCTAGTTTCTACTCCATGGATCCAAATCTTAAGCTTTCGGTTGAATCAGGGTAGATACTTCCTAATCCATTTATTGTATCAATGTGTGGTTGGTTGGCTAATTTACTTGGCCAATACGAGACCAGACTTGACTTTTGCTGTAAGTATGGTCAATCAGTTTATACATGCTTCTTGTAACATTCATATGGATGCGAACTTTCATATCTTGAGATACCTTAAGGCTTGTCCCAAACTTGGCTTTTTTTTCTCTGCTAACACTCAGTCTGGATTTTCATGTTTCACTTGTGCTGATTATGCTGGCCTAAAACTAAGCGACACTCTATCAATGGCCTTTGTACTTTCTATGACCATCACATGATATCATGAAAAAGTAAGAAACAAGCAATTGTCTCAAGATCTTCAGTTGGTTGAGTATCACACTATGGCTAAGGCATGTGTGAAATCATTTGGCTTCGGTTTATTCTTGCTGAGCTAGGTTTCAATAAAGAAGAATCATCTCTATTATTTTGTGACAACAAATTTTCTATCATGCTTACCTTAGATTCAATTCTTCATGAACCAATCAAGCATTTAGAAATGGATATTGACTTTATTCGGTATAAAATTCAAGTAGGCATTTTGACCCCCTCATTTGTTTCTTCATCCAAATAGACTATGGACATATTCACTAAATCAAAAATACCTTATTTGCTTTGGTCATCCATTGTCAAGTTGGGTTTAATTGACATCTTTGATCCAGCTTAAGGGGAGTATTGGAATTAATATATATTAGGAAACTACGATCTTTTGATTTATTGTGTTATCTTTGAATTATTTTTTCCTTTATTTCGGATTTTGCCTTCCTTTTGTAAACGCATTCTTTTTGTTGAATAGCTTGATATACATTGTTGGATCCATTTCCTAACAGCTTAAGCTTTTGGGACAATTGGTAACTTAACATGGTATCAGAGCTCTAATTCCATGAGGCATTGGGTTCAAATCTCGTGATGTGTTTCCCTGCTATATTTGTTACTGTGCACTCTGTGTGTTGGTGTACTTGTTCAGTTTGTTTGTCTCTTCACGTGCGAGACAGGGTCGCACGTGAGGGAGAGTATTGAATAGCTTGATATACATTGTTGGGCCAATTTCTTAACAGCTTAAGCCTTTTGGACAATTAGTAACTTAACAAATCTTGTACATGGTAATTACCCAAGTTAAACATGGGCATAACTGAAAGAATATATTGGCAGGATCCCAAGAGAATATACTCACAACTGAATACCCACTACGTGTTAGATCATCCAAAGTCTGCCGTAGATTCTGCATAATAAGCATTTTAAATAAATAAAATTTATAAATCATATGCCATCAAAAAAAGGTAAGGAAAACTGTAAAATTATGCATATAAAATGTGTATGCACAAACAATATTAGTGTGTATAGAGCATAGAAATAGAAAGAGATTCCCCGTGAAAGGTAAAATAGAAAAGAAAAAGGAAATTAAACGAGAGATATGGAAGAAGACTAGATAAGTTCCACTTTTTCCCATTTATGTAGTCCTTACATTAGGTCATCCAGATTTTCCCAAAATATACTTTGATGTGTTCATATAGTCAAATTTGAGGCATGACACAAACTATATTTCACTTTACTCCACTTTTGCTAGTATTATCGTATTTCCTATTATACTAACAATTACAGTATGATTCTTTAAAATGTTTATCTACTAACATCACCAAGACATTTCTATGTCTACGACTATCTTTAGGAGTTTTATAATGTACTAATTTTTTAACCACTAGTTTCTGTCTCTTTTGTTTTCTCTGCTACCCATTTAATTTCCTGTGTATGTGTAATTGCAGTACCTACTATCTTCATCTGTGTGCTGGCTGACCTAAGCATCTACTGCAGCCATATATGCTATACATCATTGTGCCCATTGCCCCATTCGTCGTCGCAAATGGGCGCCACTACCCCTTCCTGATCTTTTGCTTCATGGCTCCACCCTAGCATAATTGCAATGCTTGTCTCCTAAGTTAATGCCCCTTCATTTACTTGTATATTCCCAATATCCATGCTCGTGAGGGCTAGTAGCCGGCTTTTCGCATTTCGCTTAAAGCCAAAAAAACCAAAATGCCTCGTTTTCCAACCACCATCTTTTTGGATTTTTGCTTTTTGGCTTTTTGGCCTTTTTATCTTATTACATCGTAACTTTTTTAGCTTATAAGCTAACTTAAAATCCAAACACTCTCCAATCAAATGAACTTTTTAGCTTTTTGTCTTAAAGCCAAAAAACCCAATAAGCCAGCTTAAAGCCGGTTCGCCAAACGAAGGCATAACGCAGCTCTCCTTTATCTAGGCTAGGAACCAACTAAGGATGAATAGTGGAGTTCATAATTATATTTTGATCATTAACTTGAAATATAATTTTTTAAACAATTTTAATGTAGCTTAGTGCTTGATGACTTAAAAGAGCTTGCGATAGGTCTCAGGTTTAGTTGTCATGCCATACCATTTTAATGCCTTCCTAGGATGTCATGCCCTCAATCTATGCCTTGTGTGAAAAAAAATATAAATGGGATAAGATTGTAATGTGTGCATGGCACTCCATAAAAAAATTAAAAAAAAAAAGATTCATTGAGAGGGAATAAAATGCATAGCAGTCGACCATAAATTTACCTAAAAGTCAATCCAAATGGTGAAGAGTGATATTGTCCATAACTCCATGACAAAGCCAAGTCAAAGTCAATAAAGAAATTACCACAATTAAAAAAAATTATGATGAATTCCCCCTCTTGAAATAACAATTCATGAATTGACCCAATCAATTTGTGAATTTGCTACTATGGGTTTCAAATTCGGTAATTTACAAATTAGAGTTGGAGTGTAGACACCTTAGCCATTAGCGACTTATCAAGAGGCCTCCATGGACCTATTTTGCCACTGCATGCACAATCTAAAGGAAAAGATTAATTGATTTCCATCCACCAACTGTGACCAAAGAACATTCCCAAGCACATAATTATAATGCATGTCCATGCCATGAGTCAAAATGTTACAGAAGGCTTTAGACTTCAAAAGAATCAACATATTGCATTACAAACCATGACAGGGCAGCCAGCTCTTGGGATGCTGTCAGAACGCAACCCACCGAATGGATTTAAACCAGCATATTCCACTAAAATACATGCATCAATCCTAATAGCTTCACAAAAATCACCAACCTGAGAAAAGAAAAGAAACATAACTTGTGGCCTCATTATTGATCAATCTTAGATGACGAACAAAAGTAAAGAAACGAAAGCCATGATAATTTTCAATGAGGCAAGTAAAAATAAAGAGACCAATAAAGCAAGGATAGGAATAAACGAAAAGATTGGTAATATACCCTACAGAGCAAAACTTCACGTGGAAATCTTGACTTGAACTGCAACATCTCCCAGTTAAGTGTTCCTTCTTTTAGACTACAATAAACAAAGATTAAATATACATTAATTTGATTTTTAAAAGAAAATAACCCAAGTGTTTTATGTGCATAAATGCATATCTTTTTTTTCATATAGTATAAATCCAAATAAGGGCATTAAGAGAACGCCACCCAAAAAAGAGGAAATCACCATACAAAAAGGGAGTAACCATAAAACTCCCACAAGAAGGTGGGCAACACAGACCTGCAAAATCCTTACAAAAGAAAAACAGAGAAAGACTCAACTACTGAAGGAGCACTATTTGACAACCAACTATACAAAATAAGAATTTACAAAGGAGAACACCCTTCAATTTATGCAACAATGACTCAATCACATCAAAGAATCTCCTATTATGCTTCAACCATTATTCGAAGAGCAAATAACTAAGTCCCGTGAAATACATTTTGGGTTAAACAAGAAAATTAGGGGGGAAAATAGCTGAGTTATGGACAACTAGACTGATCTAGGGCAATTAGCTATGCTGCTGGCTGCATCATCGGGTTCGAGTGAACAAGAAATCGACCTCAATCTATACAATTCATGCTACCAAATGTAATATCTCATCCCACATCAAAGAAAGATGAAAAATATGTCAGGTAATGAAACAAGTGCGCTGCTACTAAATACTAATAATTTGGGTTTAAGCTTTTGGACAGCATTGTTAGGGTATTTATTCAAGTTATTGGGCAAGTGGTCTACTTGAATTGTTAAAAATGGTATTAGAGCCAACCCTGGTCCGGTGACGAGTTCCGTGGCGATGTGGATAGATGAGCACAGACTCCAGAAATGGGTAAAGGTCTCGAGGTTGTATACCTTGTGCACGCTAATAAGCTATTCTGTATTTGCTAATGTACTACTATCTACATCCCAACCATGGGAAGAACCTAGATCTCGTAATGAGTGTGTTGCATATTTAAGTAGGGATATTATGATACCTCATCTCACATCGATGTGAGATGAAAAATATGTCTTGTATATAATGAAACAAGTGAGATGCTACCAATAACTTGGGCTTAAGCTGAGAACCGTGTTATTAAGCTCTTTATTCAAGTTATTGGCCAATAGTCTACTTGGATCGTTACACCACGAAGGCTATCAAGGTTTCTCTCTGAAGTATAACCTATTCTTGGCTATTATTTTACCTAGGTATAGGTGTCGAACATAACAGTGTCTAAAAGACAAACTCGCTTGTTTTCCTTGTTATAGGATACGGGAACATCTAATTAAGTAGACACGAATACAGAAACACAATAAATGTAATGCATTACAATTATATGTATATACAACTATGCCATATATGTTGTATTTTGTAGGCACTATATACACAATTTTATATGTATATACATATAAATGTGAGATTAATTATTTGCCGTGAGAAGATATCGCTTTAAACCTTGGTATTCAAATTTTTCAAAGATTAATAATATGGCATGGCAATTGTTATGCATTTTTTTCATAGTTGCATTTTTAAAGGCAAAAAGATGCTTTATCACGTGGTTGTTCTGTCCAACACACATCACGTGTAGGTGTTAATGTCACGTCTTCACGAGTGCGGTGCCCTAAACTGGAGGGTCAATGTAACATAATTTGTCTAACAGCACAAACTTATGTTATGCAAACTCTTCAAAATACATTATGTACTTGTGTCAGAAGCTCAACTTATAAGTAAAGGTATGAAATAAGTGTCGGATATAGGAGTGCAAACGAACTAAACAGTTCATGAACAGCTCTCGCGCTCGGCTCGATTTAAGCTCCTTTTGAGTTCAGTTCATTTAATAAATGCACTGTTCATAAACATAAAAATAAACTCGTTTATTAAACGGGCATGGCTCATGTAAGCTCGGGTCGTATAAACTCGTGAACAATTCATTTAATAACTCAACTCGACTCGTTAGAAATTCATTTAGCTCGTTCAAGAAGGTATATAGATGCACTTATAAAATTAGAGTTTTACCCCACCTATATCTCATAGAAATTCAAATTTATGCACCTTACTCAACTTTTGTTCTTTAAATGGGATGGCATAGAAATAAGAACTAAATTTGATTCATTAATTTCATGAAAAAGAACTTGATTTTACTTGGGGGAAAAAAACTCGGCTATAAACTCGAGCTCGAGCTAACTCGTTTAGGTCATTCGAGTCGAGCTCGAGCAAAGACCGAACATGCTAATTTTTAAGCAAGCCGAGCTCAAACAAATTATTAAACTGTTATTTGAGTTCGAGGCGAGCTTGAACAGCACTAAAACAAATCAAGCTCATGAAAGCTCAACTCGATTAGGCTCGGCACGATTTGTTTGCACTCATGAATGGTTGAAAATCCACACAAGATATCTAGAACTCCCATAACCAATTTAAAAAAGACCTGATTGATTTTCATGGGGTTAAAGATTTTCTTTAGGTTATAAAATCAATTTTTGTACCCCTTGTCAATCGTCTAAAGGTCAAGATCACATCAAACAAGACGAAACTCCTGCAACTCATCCATTTCAAATACTTGAAACCTAGCATGATAGAGTACAGTACTTCAAGATGAACTCGAGGTCGAATTCTTTTTCTCAGCTGAGAAGAATAATACGGAACAAAAAGGATCAATTACAATTTTATTTTAATTATTTAATATTTCATTTTACTTTTAGATTTTTTTTATCATGACTTATTTTGTTTCTTTTAAGTTTAAGATTCTAATTTATCTTTTAATAAGATTTTATTTTTTATTTCCTTTCGTTTAGGATTCTAGTTTATGTTTTTTCATTAGGGTTTTAAGCCAATAAACAAGAGATTTACTTGATGTATTATTCAGAATTAATTAATGAAGCATTGTATTAGGGTTTTGACCCTTTTACGCTGCATTGCCACCTATTCTCATCATGTCCATGTGCTGCATCACACGGGCATGAACCATTGAATCAAAAAAGGTCATCAATAGCTTACAATTCAAGCCTCAAAAGTCATCTTTTCTTTTTGTGACCGAATTAACAATTGCATGCAACCAAACTATTTCCTTGATCTCATCCAATCAAGAAGATATTCAATGCCATATACATTGTATTCCCATCTTCAATCCAATCACAGCTTTGGACCAAGATATCCAGAACTCCCATAATCAATTTAAGAAAGCTCATTCACTTCTTGATAATAATATGTATCTTCGTGCAGTATTTCAAAATAATAAAAGTTCCAATGTTAGAGCCACTAGGATAAAAGAACATCTAAATGCGGACCATATAAAAAAATAATAGTCGCATGTTGTGATTATTTAGCTGAGTGACTAAGTACCTCAATAGTATGGTTTCGAATTGAACGTTTTGAGATTTAGCAGCATCCCCCTATTATACGGTTTTTACGAGTTTTAGGATTAGATAAACCTAACGGATGAATATACAATTATACCCAACATTCAATCTAAATCCATCAAGCATAGCCTATTGCCACCTCTACCACAAACATCACAGTCCATAAATCCATTACAGAAAGAAGCTTTGTTTATTATACATTTGCTCGAGATAGTGTGTACCTAAAAAGCACATGAGCTGAAATATTTGTGTTAAAGATGACATGAGATTTCACCTATACCAATGAATGAGGAATGGAGATTGTACAACCTAATGGACATTCTTTTTCCATTCTTTTTGAGTACAAAAATGACAAAAAGGGAATAACTCCTTAATAAGGAATTCAAAAGCAGAGTTTTCTGCTATCCTCAACATCATTACAAGCTCACCTTCCATTTTTCAAGTTAGCGTCCAAACCTAGTAAATTAGAGAAAGTGAGCCTTTTTATTAGCTGAACAGAAGAAGGCTTTCTGCATAACTGCATCCTCTGCAGAAAGAAACATCAATGAATAAAAACAGAAAACAAAAGGCATATAAGTATACCAAAAAAATGTGGGTCATAGTCTACAATTCCAATTAAGCAGCTCGTGGAAAACTCAACAAGATAAAGTCATCTAGTGCACCTCCTTCCACCACAGAATGTGACAATAATCCTTATCATCAATGACATTGTTCAGTTCTTTAAGTTTCCTGGATGATTTTGTAGTCCCTTTAAAAGCCTTCTGTTCTTTAAAGCAAAAAAGCCGTCCACTCTGTCTTCCACTGCTTTAAATAAACAAAATATGTACATATTAACATGCCATCCCAAGTCTTCTTAAAGATAGTCAGGAATCAAATATATAAAATTACAGGAATGAACAAAACTTCTTCGAACTAAAATCTAACCCTTTAAGATGTTAAGAAATGCAGCATTTTCTTCATTTGTAGAATACACAGCATCTTTACCATTTTGACATTTCCCTTCTTGATTCGACCATTGTATAACTAAACAGGGAACAAGAAACCCAGGGAATGAAGTAAGTAGCATCATGCGCCATCATGCATTGTGGTGCATGCATTTAAGGAAATTGGCTAGTTATCTGATGGTTTTATAAGCAAACATGGCAGGTTAGCATCTATTATGGATATTATAATCAAATTTCCTTTCTATCATAATCATGTAATTACCCACTTCATTATATGACATATAATGAAAAGCCATAGAACGCACTTTTTGGCTTCTCACTTGTTAATATTTTTATTAAAATTAAAATAAAAGGGGAGGATGATGTATCATGTCGGTGGGATATAAAAATTAGTCCGGTATAAAAAGAATAAAGAAATTGTGTAATTTCAGCTCACCTTCACATAGGTAGAGCCATCTATTTATATTGATGAAGAAAGATTACAAAAAGAAATTAAATCATAATCAAATCAAAATCAATTATCCTAATTAGTAATTATCCTAATTTCCTTCCAATACTTCCCCTCAAGCTGAAGCAAAGATGTCAATCAAGCCCAGCTTACCAATTGATAATTGGAGTAAAGACAGTCCCACAGACTTAGTGAAACATATCGGCAGTTTGATTAGATGAAGAGACAAAGGATGGAGTCAGGATGCATGTTCGAACTTTTTCTCGAATAAAGTGAATATACACCTCTATATACTTGGTCCGTTCAAGAAGAACTGAATCAGAGACAAGTATAAAGGCAGATTTGTTGTCACAAAACAACTAAGATGGTTCTTTTTCCTCAAATCCTAACTCAACAAGAAGAGATCGTAACCAGAGTATTTCACAAGTCCCCTAAGCCATTGCTCAATACTCAGATTCAGCCGAAGATCTTGAGACAACTGTTTGCTTCTTTCTTACTTTTCGATAATATAAGATGTTAGGCGTAGAAAGTACAAAAAACATACGTGGATCTTCAATCAGTTTTGGACCCAACATAATCAGCGTCAATAAAGCAAAAAGGCCATCTTGAGTACTAACTGAAAAGAATAGGCCAAGACCTGACAGGCCTTCAGATACCTTAACATATGAAAAACTGCATACATGTGAGTCTTACAAGAAACATGCATAAATTGACTGACTACACTAATTGCAAAAATCAAATCGGATCTCGTATTTGTTACGTAAATCAAACGACCAACTAGACGTTGATACGAAGATGGATTCGAAAATAATTCTCCTGATTCAGGTGAAAGCTTAAGATTTGGATCCATAGGGGTAGAGGCAGGCTTACACCCTAACATACCAGTATCCTAAAGGAAATCAAGAACATACTTTTGCTGAGGGAGAGATATCCCACGATGAGAACGTGCAACCTCAATACCGAGAAAGTACATGAGGATCTGGGTGCCCTTGGACATAGACAAATAACCCAAGAAAAGGCATTTGACAGATTTATGGCCTAATTTAGTACGAGTGGGACAACGAATATGGACAAAGCACGTACATCTAAACACCCGAGGTAAAAGAGAAAATAGGGGACGATCAGGTTGAATAACCTAGAGGGGAGCCAAACCATCTAAAATGCGACTAGGATTGGGATTAATGAGATAAATTGCAATAAGGACAGCCATGTGCCAGTAAGATTTAGGAACGTGCATTCCACAAAGAAGACAACGAACGACAAACATGATATATCGGTTCTTACGTTCGAAAATTCTATTTTGTTCAGGTGTGTAAGGGCAGGTGAGTTGTTGCAAAATACCCAATTGAATAAGATAGGGACGGAAGGCATCGGATATGTACTCACCACCATTATCATATCGTATCTAGCGAACAACAGTATGAAATTAAGTTTTGATCATCTGGAGAAACTGAATAAAGAGAGGTAACGCATCCGACTTTTTCTTCAATAGATAGACCTAAGTGCATCGAGAATGATCATCAATAAAGGTCACATAATACCGATGACCAGATAGAGCAACAGTCGGGGAGGGTCCCCATATGTCAAAGTGAATAAGATCAAACATACCAGACACACGATGCATACGAGGAATGTAACTAGTGCAAGTATGTTTAAATAGTTCACAAACTTCACATTGAAATTTATTATTATTACAAGCTTTAAATAAGACAGGAAATAATAAACACAAATACTGGAAATTAGCATGTCCTAAACGGACATGCCATAAGGTCAAAGTTTTGAATGAAAAAAACGAGAGATGCAGAATTTGGCAACACAGTGGCTTGAAGACTGGATGATAGTGGTGGTGATGGTCGTGGCTCCCCAAAGTAGTAAAGTCCATCACGCTCATACCACTTGCCAAAAATCTTCTTCAAATTCAAGCCCTAAAGTGAATAATGAGTAGATAAGAAAATAACATCACAATGAAGATTTTTAGCGAGACGACTGACAGGTAAAATGTTAAAGGTAAAATTAGAGACATGAGGGCAGAAATAAGAGTAATATCAAGAGAGAGAAATACATCACCCTTATGACAGATATGGGGTGTAGAACCATCAACAAGGCAAACAGTGTGATTAGTGGAAATAACAATTGAAGAAAATAATGACAACTCACCAATCATATGATCGTTAGCTCCAGAATCCAGAATCCAAGTAGGTTTCACATATTGAACATGTAAAGCAGTAGAAATACATATCGCTAGGGTAGCAGAAGGTATCTGAGAGATGTCTTGAGCTTGCATAGTAAGGGAACCAAACTACTCCTAAAGCTGACATCTGGGATTAGAGAAGAGTAATGTCCTAGAGGGCTGGAGACCCAGTGCTTCTAATATGCTTGGCAACAGCAACAGTGCGGGAGGATTTAGAGTCGGAAGAGCGATTCTTAAGAAAGCGTTGTTTCAATTTAGGATGAATTTTAAAGGAACGTTCCTTAGAGTGCCCATTTCCTCCATAATAAGCATAGACTACCTTTTCATTCGCAGAACGAGATCCAGAAATAACCGCAAATGCCATTTGATCAGATAGGACAGGTGGCTCTAGAGTAGATGATGGAGTAGGCTGGATCAAACGACAACGACGCTCTTCACCATCAATAGTAACAAAGGCCTCATATAAGGATGGTAATGAAGATGTGTTCAAAATCTGACTACGAAGAGACTTAAATTCAGGTTTCAAACCCATCAAGAACTGGTACGTATGCTGACAATTGAGACGCTTGACCATGATAGAGGTGGTTTCAGCAAGAAAATCACTTAAGGTCTCATACTGAGCTAACTCTTCCTAGCAAGATTGTAAGTAACCGAAAAATCCCACCATAGAAAGTCCTAAAGCCTCCTGAGATGCTTGGGAAATATCTTGGTATAACTCAAAAATGCGGACATCTTTACGAGCATGAGCATACATCTATGTCAAGGCAGACCATAAACGAGTAATCGTGTCATGATACATGAACATGTAGTAGATATGTTGCTCCATGGAGTTGAAGATCCATATGGTGCAATTCTCAATATCCCACTGAGTATACTTAGATCATCTACTGGTGGTGGTTGCTCAGTTGCCAGTAGCCAACTAGACTTGCCTTTTCCCCCAAGATAAAGACGGAGAGATCGACTCCAAGCCACATGTTTTTTTCCATTCAACAAGACACTAATAATACGATGAGCAGGTGCAGGTTGAGAAAAAGAGAAGTCGGATTGAGACGACTTAGGTATACCCTTGTCACTGGATTCAGTCATCAAGCCAAAAAAAAACACTACTACCAAATATGAATAGCAAGAAGACTGCTACCAAAATACCAGTATCCCAGAAACAAATATAAATAGCCACAAAATGACCACTTACCGCATCACAAACTCAGAAAGAAGAAGATTCAAGAACTAGTTCAATTTATGCTCTCAAGAACAATAAGTCTTCAAAAGAGTAATCACCAGTTGCAAAAAAAAAAAAAAAAATCCCAAAACAATGATAAGCCTCTCATGTAAAACGTATGATGTTGATAGTTCATTAATACCAAGCACTAAAAGACAAATAGCAATAGTGAATAGCAACTCCTAAAAGTCGTTCACCCATACCAAGATGAGAGAACAGCCTTGTAATAGAATATGAACATACTAGCAGCGAAGAAAACCAACGGGGAAGAAGGATAGACAAGGGGCGACCACATCAGTGAACACACCCCAACTAGAGAAGGGATTGTCAGTGTTCGTCGAACCTTCGTTGGGGGTTGTCAATGGTCGACAAGGCTCGTGGGAGAGTAGCCTGAGGTCGGAGGGTGGTCCTCGGTGGTCGCCTAGGGTTGCTACGACTTCTGGGGTTTTTTGGGTGGGGTTGCGACGATTTCTAGGGTTGCAAGAAGGGCTTCTAGGGCTTTGGCGAGGCTAATGGTGAGGGAGATGTGGCGAACGAGAGTGCTAGGGCTCCGACGTAGCTTGTTCTTGGTGGTGAAGAGGGGCGGTAAAGGTGCAGGGGGAAGGCTAGGGCTCTGACGTGGCGAACCAGGTTTGGTTTTTTTTTCCGCTATGATAGCAAAAAGAATAAAGAAATTGTGTAATTTCGGCTTACCTTCAAATAGATAGAGCCATTTATTTATATTTATGAAGAAAGATTACAAAAAGGAATTAAATCATAATCAAATCTAATCTAATCAAAATCAATTATCCTAATTAGTAATTATCCTAATTTCCTTCCAATGGTATATAATAAAACATGTGCTACTACTAATACTTGGGCATACTCATTTTAAACAGCATTATTAGGTGATTTATTCAAATTATTGAGTCATTAGTCCATTTAGGTGGTTGCACATTGAGCACAATTACAAGATAAAAGTACTCAAATTGCATATTGACAATCAAGACCCAGTTCATTTAACATTTCTATTCAAATGAGTGATCCAAATTTTCATCATAACTAACCAGGCATGTATTGAGCTTTCTACAAGTATACCAATAAGTTGCTAAAAGAAATTATTTGTATCATAACCCATAAAGAATAAAAGAGTGAATATACATGTATAGTTTTTTATGTGTACGGAAATTTATTCATATTCATGTGTGTACAAGTGTGTGTGTGTATACATACATATACATACATATATACATAGAGAGAGAGAGAGAGAGAGAGAGAGATTACAGTGAGGGAGGAGAGGAGATAAATGCACGACGATGAAGAGGAGAACGGAGGAGTAGAGAAAGAGAGCGCCAGCGAGGAACCGAAACGACGATGCTCTTCGCTGTTAGCAAGTACATGGTTTCAGGGTACTGTAGATTGTGGTGAATTTTGAAGTGAAAATGGGAGAGAGGGAGAGAGATTTTAGGGATTTTGTAGTAGAGCTCTGTTTG